>JAJAGP010003337.1:0-76843 GCA_025084515.1 Ancistrus triradiatus | reverse complement strand
TAATATCGCTAATATTAATAAATAAGAATAATATTTTTTTTCTTTATTTTTATTATTATTTTATAACATAATATATTATTTAATGACAATAATAATACTTTGTATTAGCATAAAATATCATCAATATTAATTATATTAACATTCATTTTATTACTACTAGTATACTAATATTACTGCTACTATAATTACTAATATTATTACTACACTAGTAATATTGCTATTGTTATAATTATTAGCACAATTACTATTACTATTATTGATTCCATCAACAAACATTTTATACGTGACTACATAAACTGCATATATTATGCTGCATAAACATAGCATAAGCTTACCTTCAGGGCCATTACTGGCGTGCTGCTCTATAGGTCACTGGACAAACACGGCCACACCGGATCCCCGGAGCTGTTCCGAGTCTGTTTACAGAATTCAGAAATTCAACAAATGAAACATATATGTAGATAAAGTGAATAATTTAAAGGGCAAAGCAGTCAAATAAAACTCAAAAACCTTGAAAAACGTGCCATTCTCCACAACTACCAAAAAGACTTTTATTTTGGCACCTTCATTAGGTACACCTATCTAGTACCGAGTCCATTTAACTGGGGAAGTGATGGCACCAGGATGCACTGTGGGAAGGAAACAGGGCACTGGAGGGAGTGAACTGCTCAGGATAATGTTCTGCTGGAAAGAAAACTGGGCTTTGACATCAGTTTGACATGTGGCATCAAACTAAACATCGTCGCAGATCAAGTGGTCAAAATGTTTTGTCTCATTGGATATGTACTGTAACATAACTAAGATCAACAGACCAGAAACAGCAGGCATTTACCCGAGGAATGAGTCAATATGATAGAAGGAACTAAAAGGCAAATACAACCCCAAATCAAAAAAAGTTGGGACAGTATGGAAAATGCTAATTAAAAACATATGCAGTGTCTTACAAACAAAAACAACAACAAAAAGCAGCGGTGTTTCTTACATTTACTTTGACCTTCATTTCATTGCCGACAGTATGAACCCAAGATATTTCAAGATAAAAGTAAATGTAAGGACACAGAATTTTCAAATTTGTGAGCATGCTCCTGATGAGGTGGCTTTAGCACCCTGTTCCCCTTCTGAAATAGTAGTTACTTGGCTGCTACCCTTCCAAATAGGTCATTCCTGATCAAGCTTCTGCAGACTCTATAAGGATCAACTTGGCATCCCAAAGAAGCTTCCAGTTAGGAAACACTAAATACATTTATTTTACATTTACAGCACTTAGCAGACGCCCTTATCCAGAGCGACTTACAGTTGGTACAGTCTTACAATCCAAGCAATTGTGGGTTAAGGGTCTTGCTCAAGGACCCAACAGTGGCAGCTTTTTGGCAGATGTGGGATTTGAACCCTGGACCTTCTGGTCCAGAGTTCAGTACCTTAACCACTAGGCTACCAGAGTCCCTGGTAAATATAATTATTGTTTTTGTGTTTTTTTCATACTGCATACAAATGTCCTGTATCTTTTGTTTGTATTCTAATAAAGAGGAAATTAAAATATATGGTCGTTATACAGGTGCTAAAACGACAGTATCTACAAATCAGGCAGCTTCATGTGCAAGTACAAAGCTGACATTTGTCAAAGTGACTTCTTTAAATATTAAAATCCTTCCTCTCCTTAGCAGAAGAAAAACACTAAATCAATAACACCATCTGGTTTGTTCAGTGCCGCGACCACGCTTAGCCTTTAAAGCCGTGCAGGAGTAGAAATAAAGAGCTCGTGCACAAAAGAGCCCTGAATAAAAGCCTCCGAATGTGCTAAGGTCACTTGGATCGATGCTGGTTCTCACCGAGGTTCTCGTTCGCTCGCCAAGACTCGCAACCTAGCAACACGCGCAGATAAAAATATCTGTTCTACGCGTGACCGGTGCGAGGCTTCTTTCAGCCTCATCAGCTCTGTGACTCATCACAGCCGACCCTCTCTCTGCTGACAGCGCGTTAACTTGTCGCCTTTAAAAAGTGAGCTTATTATTTTTCATTAGCTCCGATACTTGTGGACCTGAGGTGTTGGAATCTTTGTTCATTTTATTCATATTGCAAACAGTGGAGGTCCTAGACCTAGTTTCAAATGGCGGGGGCCGGCGGGGGCCAATTACTGTCCATCTGAACGAGCATCGTTGGCGTGTGATTGGAAGAGTGAGGTAACTCACCTCATTTAGAGGGACTGTCGAGAGGAAATATCCAGTCAGGGCTGTTCGGACTGATAGAGAGGCAACAGTAACTCAAATAACCACTGGTTACAACCGAGGTCTGCAGAAGAGCATCTCTGAATGCCCAACACACCAAACCTTAAAGCAGATGGGCTACAGGAGCAGAAGACCACAGCGGGTGCCCTTCCTGTCAGCTAAGAACAGATAACTGAGTCTACAATTCACATGGGCTCAAAAATTGGACAGTAGAAGATTGCTCCACACACAGATACAAATGTGGCCAAAAGTATTGGGACGCAAACCCTCATTCTTACTATTTGTCACAGTTCAAGCACTGTTGTAGTTCCTTCAGGGAATATAGATCTGATTATATATAGGTCTTACATGGGTTCACACCCATGTCCTCAGGAACTGCTATTTCCAACCCCAGACTCTTACCTCTGAGCCTCAGGTGATGCAGAAATGATAATGATGACACACGGGCTGCTCTACTGTCATGTGATGAGTGGTTATAAAGCTCACCGTGTCGGGCACCAGGCAGAGAAATCCTGCTCCCACGAAGGCCTGGATATCTGCGATTGGCAATGTAAAGTCTGATGCCATCTTCACCTCTGAATCATCACTCAGCCATGAGCTGGTCTCGGTTATGCACACGGGCAAATTTCCAAAGCCCTTTAGTAAAGGATACAGTTTTTATAACAGGTGATTAAAAAACAGCAAGTCATAGTCAGCACTCCGGTCGAGTTCTTAACAAAGATGCACTCAACTTTTAGAAACCTAAACTCTGACTAACCCACTGCAGGTGAAGTGAGATTACAGGACAGGTTCAATCACCGAGGTTGGGAGTTCTACTCTTAGCAGCGCTCTGCTGAATTCTAAGTTGCTTGCTGGGTTATAATGAGGCAACAGTCAGGACTCACCTGCTGCAGGTAAAGCTTAAGCTTCTCTTCCGCTTTAGGTGAGAGTTTCACATCTTTAGCACCAAACACCTTCTGGGCGACTTTTGTAATCTTATCGGTCACAGGCATCTATAAAATCACATGAACCTTAGTTAATTTCATATTCAAAATTCAGAACTTTTAATACTAACTGGCACGGAGTCGACAGACTGAACACGGTCTGTGTTTATCAATCATGTTTTGTTTGAGGATTATTATTATGATGAAAATAAGCACTGATAATGAAAACAGCTACTCATATAGGGCTAATGGAAGACCAGAATTCCCTGAGGGCTTTTGGTAACATGATGTTTTTGCTTTGTTCTATTAACGGAAAAACACAAAACTGGTCGATATGAGTATCGGCGTGAATTGACTTCTTTTAGTTTTAACCACTTTCACTTGTATAAGAAATTACATAGCCTCGTTAGTGGGCATCACCTTTAAGGATCTCATCTATGTATATAAATAGTTTATCGTTTATATTATACAGTACTGTGCAAAAAGTATTAGGCCACATTAGATTTGCGTTTTAGCCCTGCTCACTGCGCTATCTCCACCCCTGTCGATGCTGCCCAACACACTCCCCATAATCCCCTCGGTTGTCACAGCCCACACATCTGTTGTTTTGTTGCTCATGACTTTTTTTATTTTCCTCCACCTGACTCCGCGCCCTGTATGTTCTTTCCCCCTGTGTTGCCAGCAACGTGTGTTGTACTCGAATGGTCATTGTGTGTGTGAATAACTTTTGTGTTGTTGTTACGCCTTCATCATATCTGGGTCCCACAATGATATTAATCTGAAGTTGGCCTAACACTCAGCTGCTTTGTGGGCGTGCCCGTGGTGCTGTTGGACAGGACTCAGTTATCACTTGTTTATTATAGGTGCCACTGTTCTGATGTGCACTGTTTACTTTAGGGGTCGTCTGTTTGTGAAAAGTAAAAATGTTGTGAGATCGCTCTTCAGTGGCGTAGCGAGTGTTGATTGTGTGGTTTTTCTTTCGTACGGGAGGACACTGACCTGTGTGTTTCGCTTGACAACTCCACAATCCTTCCCTAAACATGTCGCACACCTGTGTGTTGCCACTGGAGAGCTCCACTTCTCTACTCGTCGCTTTCTCCGCTTTTCTGGTGTCTCTGTCTCCACAGGAGACCCACTCTCGTGCACGTCGCTGACGCTGTCGGATGGCGCTGTGACTAGACGCTAGTATGAGACAATGTTTTGACACAGGGCGGCCGATGAGGTGATTCACCCGGACACCTCTCGACCTTGGGCGCCTCGACGAACAGGTCTCACTCAGAGCCTAGAGCAGGAGACAGTGCGGGGGGTGGTACTTCCAGTGCCTGCGGCGATCTGTCTAGACGTAGATGCGTAACTTCTCCCTTTAGCTCAGAGACCTTCGCGTGCGAGCGCCTACCCCCCGAGCCGACTGGTTGAGTAGAGAGCGCCGTGGGCAGCCTATACGCTCGCGCCGAGAGGGACCTCGCATGAGGAGCCCACGGGACGGTGTGCTTGGATCGAGGGGACCCGAGAGTTGGGAGGGTCAGAAGGACAGCTGACCGACACGATAATGAACAGGGGGCGCCGACTTAAAAGAGCGAGCCCGCCCGTAGCGGCGCTCTACACCGGGACCAGCAGGCTAGAGCTCCGAGTAACCGCCCATGCAGGAACCGCGGGCCACCGTCCAGACTGCCGTACGAGGCTCCCGTAGGCAGGCGCGGAAGGGACGGTGGGTAGTCATGGCGCGTTCCCGGATATGAGAATCGCTATTATACGCTCTGCAGCGGCTCACTTATCGGTCGACATCGTAGTGAATTCGCGTCGCGGCTTGACAGGAAGGAGGCCCCTCCCCCTGGGTTGACGCCTGTCGCCCCCGCCCTACGGGGGCCAAGTGTGCCACAGTTTTTTGTTTTTTTTCGTCGGAGTATTTTTGCCTCAGAACCAGCTCAGGGCCCCGCTCCCCCGCCCCCCTACCTGCGCGGGATCGCGCCCCCCCCCCGGGCGTGGCCGCGCCGGTCACCCCGAGAGAGTAGCGCGCTGCCGTCCTTCGGGAGGAGACACCAAATTAAGATTCAACTGCATTCCTGGGTCGGCCCGCGGCTGCAGTAGGGGAATCTCAACCACGAGGAGTGTACGCCGTTCTTTCCTGGTTCTTTTGTTATCTTTTTGAACCCCTTTTCCCGTCGCCGGGATTGTCTGACGAACTTATCACTCTTTCTCATCCTTTCAATCAGACAAGACATTTCACTCTTACCTTTGTTCGTGAGAGCATCTCCCCGCCCGTCCGAACGTGAGCCCCGTGGATGTCCCGTCGGGCAGGCAGGGGGGCCATCCCATGTTCTTAGATTGCCAGAGGCACGCGTAGGAGGCCTAGGCCCATTTGCAGACCGATAGACAGGAGGCTGTGAGTTTATAGATGCTTCACATCCGTGTCCATGCTTCTCACTGATCCCCGCCACTGGCCACTGTCACGCTCGAAGCCCGGCGGCCAGTACGGCTCTGGAGGCACTGCCGCTTTCCAGGAAGCGACATAAGTGGGATGATCAAAGAGCGGCCCAAGGTTTCCAGACCATAACGGGGACGCATCTCGCCGCCGGGGAAACCAGCGTCATCTGTGCCATAGTTCTTGGCTTCTCCCTGCTCCCCCACTGCTGCCCCGCTAGGCCCTGCACCGCCTCCACTGCCCCGGCCACCGTCCTCGCTGCGTAGACACACACGAGCTCCACTCGGCAATTCCGACAGTGTCACCCTTCTGCAGGAACGACAGAGAGCAGAAGTGTTCGTTAGTCGCAACTTCTTTAAACTAATCGGGGATGCGGGATTTTTTGCACCCTGTCAGGTCGTATATCTATGGTAGAGGGGCTGCAATTGAGCCAAACCATCTGGCCGGTATTTAAATCCAGAAAGATCAAAACACACGATCCAGAGGGTGGGTGGCCAGACGTGGAGGAGGAGCAGGAGAGAAACACGAGAACCCGCTTCACTACCAGGTACGAGAAAGAGAAGAAAACGGAGGCTGAGACCTAAGACACGAAGAGTTCACCGCGACGGTGATATGAAAAAAAGGATGGGCAAGTAGGAGTGAAATTTGTATAGGAGAAGCGCTGTTGTAGAGTGTTATGGCCGAACAAACAGACGCACTGGAGAACGGTGAGAAAGGGAGGACGCTATGATTATTGCTGACGCACACGACCATCAGGAATAAATGAACTGAGAAGTGAAATGAAGCAACTTGTGACGTCAAGATTTCACGGAGGTTTTCAGCGCCTTCAGCGTTGACAATGGGCTATAGGTGTGATTTTCTAAAAGAGCAGCAATTGTATTAGATGTATCCATTTGACGTGGTTGTCTAAGCAGCATACACCAGGCAGAAGTGATCCACAAAGGATCCAGTGACAGGATCGCCTGTCTTAAGCGTCTTCGTTAGTTTGAAGTTCCCATGAGTCAAACACGTTTACTGTTATATTGAATCTAGTCCTGGCTCGCCCAAACAGGTGGACATGAACAATTGTCAAACACAACCAATAGGGTCAGCTCTTCAGAGCAGCCAGAAAGAAGCTTCCTCAGTAAAGACACAAAGCTCTTGGGAATTTGCTCTTAGATTAAAATATTTGAGCACTTGCCATAAAACCCCCAGATTGGTGGAGGGATGCAGTGGTGGCTGACCTTCGGAAGTTTCTCCATTCTCCACATCGGATCTTTGGAGATCAGCAGTGACATTGGGTCTTGCGTAACCTATCTCACTTTGATGGGGCAGACAGCTCTAGGAAGAGGTATGCTTGTTCTAGACGTCTTCCTATAAGAATTTATTTAGGTTTGCGGTGCTCTTGGGAAATTCAGTGCAGCAGTTTTCTGTTAGACCTTTCTCCCAGATCCTAAACACAATCCTGTCTCTGAGCCTCTAGGCAGTTCTTTCCTCCCCATGGCTTGGTTTTTGCTCTGATACTGCGTGTTAGCTGCAGACCTAAGGGTCTGAAACTTATTGTTCCATACAAAAATATTCGTTCGGTTGTAATAAAATTGGACACATTCCTCTTCCTCTAAAACTCTTTTCGAAGTATTTTCAAAGTTTCTAATGAATGGTAGTATAAAATTGCAATCTCACAAAATGCAAACAAGACAATGAATTGTATTATTAATTATTTTATAGACTTATTACTGTCTTTTAATTTGGCCAATGCAAGGGTTCCATATTTTGTCATGCCCACTAAGCAACTTTTGATCTTGAATCTTGCGTAAATAATGATATCAGTGCATAATAGAGATGTTTCTCTAGCTGTTCAATATACTATTATTGACATTTAAAAAAATGAATATGTACCAGAACAAAAATTACCCGAAAGTGCTGACAGCTAATATTACTGGTAGGACCATACGACGTGGCATGATCCACCGTCTCTTTAAATAAGCACGCCTGTCTCCAGCAGCTTAGGTTTACAGACAATGAAATGGCGGCATCATGAAAACCTTAAAAGCGTTTTTTACAAAGACTTTCCAGCATAGCACAGAAGAGCGTGTCCATATGTGTCCTCAAAGCAGACTACAGAGAATTA
This sequence comes from Ancistrus triradiatus, assembly GCA_025084515.1. Taxonomy (NCBI): domain Eukaryota; kingdom Metazoa; phylum Chordata; class Actinopteri; order Siluriformes; family Loricariidae; genus Ancistrus; species Ancistrus triradiatus. Next base: position 69,163 of record JAJAGP010003337.1, on the reverse strand, counting down.
TAAACAGGACTTACCCCTTTTTTGTTTTTGTACCTTTTATTTTTTTTTGATGACTGTTCGGGGTCTGCACAACATTGACATTTAGTGACTGATACAACCTTTACAATGTACAATCCAAACAACTGTGGGTTAAGACATTTTGAACAATTAAATATATGTCTTTGTAGTTATTCATTTGAATAACGGGTTGGAAAAGGATTTGCAAATCATTGTATTCTGTTTTTTTTGTTTTACACAACGTCCAAACTTAACTGGAATGGAGTTGTAGTTGGTGGGCTGGACAACTTTTGGTTGGTGATTTTCAGCTACCAGAAGTGGGACACTGAGTGTTAAAAAAACTGCAGCAGCACTGTGTTGTATCCTGACCCATTCATACCAGAACAACACACAAAAACAGCACATCAGTGTGACTGCAGTGCTGGCAATGTCCTACACCCAAATAGGACATGATATTGGGGGTCTGGACCATTAAGAGATAACAGAGGCAAAGTAGATGACGCAAAAGTATGTAGAGAAAACAGATGGACGACCGTCGTAATTGTGAACTACAAAGAAAAAATGCTTCTGGTGGTAAGTGGAAGCTGACAAAATGTAGAAACATGGAGCAGGTACATAAGTAAAGTGAACTTGTCATGTTTAATGCTTTTCTAGGCTCGGTCATGGGGACTCTTGGGGAATTCGGGGCAAGGGTTAAATATCTGGGTAGGGCTTGCATTTGTAGAGGGACAGGACTTTTGTGTCACCCAAACATAAAACTAGTCTTACCTCTGAGAACCTGTTCGTGCAACTGAGAGCCAACTGTGACCTAAAACCAAGAAAGAAACCATTACACCACACACCATATTATTCCACTATGATCAACACTTCATTATGCCCGTGGAAGCCAGGAGGACTTCTCACTCTCAAACACAGGGAAACATACGACACATTATTAACACAATCTACGGCTTGATTTAACTCTGGGGCCCCGAATGCGTGGGACGGGCCTAAGTTGCTTCAAACACCCCTCAAGCTTTAAATTGATCAACCGATACTTAGCTAAAGCCCTTGGTAACTAAACATCATCAGCTTTCGCTCGTTGGGTGGAGTTGAACTCACCGCGCAGCCCCGTACATATCCCCGGCTCGACAGTGGAAACCAACACCAGCGGCAGTCGGCGAGACCCGAGGAGGCAGGTGTGCCTGAAGAACTTCTCCATTTACGTGAGCCGTCTCTGTGACTAGGTGTGGAATGGAAAGAGCAGATCAGTAGTGCTGCATTTGGAACGTAAAAAACCATAGTCCAATTGTATCTATTCAATTTATCGCGGCTCGGTGGAGATGGGGTTGAACTCAAACCTTTCTAAGAAGGAGCTCAGAACATCAGATGCCACCTCCGTTCCAGGGACCGATAATTGCATTTTATATATAATCAGAACATTTAGTGTAGCATTTAGCCCGAAAAGCTGACAAATTCCTTTGACTTTTACTGACATATTTCATGTTGTTTCCAGTCAAGTTCATGTCATTTGAAAAATAAAAACATCCATTCCGCATTCAGAACTGCAACACATTCCATAAAAAAGCGGGACAGAGACCAATTTAGGGCTAGTAATGAGGTAAAAAGCTAAAATTAATGATGCAATTCAACCACGGTGATTATAATCATGATTTGGTACAAAAGCAGTATCCACGAAAGGCTGAGTCTTTGAGGAGTAAAGATGGGCAGAGGATCTCCAGTTTACCAACAAAGTGATCATGTTTAAAAACAATGTTCCTCAAATAAATATTGGAAGGGATTTACATGTCTCCCTCTACAGTTTATAATATCATTAAACGATTCAAGGAATCTGGAGGAATTTCAGTGCGAAGAGGGGTGATCTTCACTCCCTCTGCTGACACTGCATCAATAACCGTCATGCATCAATAGCTGATAGAACCACATGGACAAGGGATTACTTTATCAAACCTTTATCAAGCTATACAATACAGAATTCACAAATGCCACTTAAAACGTTACTGTGCTAAAAAGTTTTAAGTGTGGTGAAAAAGAACAGCAATCTTTTAATGTGTTGCAGGCCTGAAATGCAGGAATGGATGTTTATTAGCACATGAAATTATGTGTACCAGACAAAACAGGAAACATACTGGGTTCATACTGTCTGCAATGACATAAAAGTCAATGTTTTCTTTTACTTTGCGTTTTCCATACTGTCCCAAATTAAATCTACAGCCCATATTACTGATGTTAAATTACACATACCTGTCTACTCCAGAATGAGAGGAACTGAAGTCTGAAGTAACAGCAGGTCTCACCTACAAACCCCTGAGGGCCGACCAATTTCAGAGCCGTTTTGTCTGCTGCGACCGACGGACAACCCGGGCCAACATCAGCTAATGGACTGGTGTGAAGGAACACTGGAGTCCCCTAGGACATGGCCAATGAGAGAAAGTGTGGAAAAACATGAACAAAAAACACAATATAAAGCAAAAATAAGCACAATCCATCCAGAGGCATCAGCTGGCTTAGAATGAAAACCTGCAGCCAAGCCAGCCCTTTGTGGATCAGGATTCCCCCTGCCTACGTTACATAAGTATGGCTTTATATTGTATATACAGTGGTCCTTGAAAGTTTGTGAACCCTTTAGCATTTTCTAGATTTCTGCATAAATATGACCTAAAACATCATCAGATTTTCAACAAGTCCTAAAAGTAGATAAAGAGAACCAAGTTAAACAAATGAGACAAAAATATAATACTTGGTCATTTATTATTGAGGAAAAATGATTCCAATATACCATATTAGTGAGTGGCAAAAAAGTATGTGAGCCTTTGCTTTCAGTATCTGGTGTGAAACCCCTGTGCAGCAATAACTGCAGCTAAACGTTATGTAGCTGTTGATCAGTCCTGCAAACGGCTTGGAGGAATGTTACCCATTCCTCCGTACAAAACGCTTCAGCTCTGGATTGGTGGGTTTCCCCACATTAGCTGCGCGCTTCAGGTCTCCACAAACATTTCATTGGATTAAGGTCAGGACTTTGACTTGGCCCATTCCAAAACATGGAAAAACTGTTATTTGTCATTTTAACCATTCTTTGGTAGAACGGCTTGTGTGCTTAGGGTCGTTGTCTTGCTGCATGACCCACTTCCTCTTGAGATTCAGTTCATGGACAGATGTCCTGACATTTTCCTTTAGAATTCTCTGATATAATTCAGAATTCAATGTTCCATCAATGATGGCAAGCCGTCCTGGCCCAGATGCAGCAAAACAGGCCCAAACCCTGATACTACCACCACCATGTTTCACAGCTGGGATAAGGTTCTTATGCTGGAATACAGCATTTTCCTTTCTCCAAACATAACGCTTTTCTTTTAAACCAAAAAGTTCTATTTTGGTGTCATCCGTCCACAAAACATTCTTCCAATAGCCTTCTGGCTCGTCCATGTGATCTTTAGCAAACTGCAGACGAGCAGCAATGTTCTTTTTGGAGAGCATTGGCTTTTTTTATTTATTTTCCTCAATAAATGAATGAACAAGTATAATATTTTTGTCTCATTTGTGTAACTGGGTTCTCTTTATCTACTTTTAGGACTTGTGTGAAAATCTGATGATATTTTAGGTCATATTCATGCAGAAAATGCTAAAGGGTTCACAAACTTTCAAGCACCACTGTAAGTAAGGTATTATTCTACCTTGAACATCACGGAAGTTGGACATTGCATCATACCTCCAAAGACTGCATCAGGCAAGGCTTTAGGGTGTTGCTCATCAACAGGACTAAGGCTCGGCTCACGCCCTGGGAGGGATGACAAAGTACCAGCATGTTAGCTCACATGCTATGAATAAAGTCAACATCATCACGTGCATAAGCACAGTACGTTAAATATTAAGAGTAACCTATGTAGAATAATAAATACAGTGGTACTTTGGTTCTCGACACATTTTGAATAGAAAAATGTGTCTCATACTCGTTGCACTTGCTTAAACTCGTACGAGTCGAGCCACGATTCGGTACACAGTGATTCAATTTCACAATAGCTCTCGTTCAGTGAATATCTGCGCTGTGTTTATCATGTTTTTCTTTATTTTTACATCTACAGTGCTGCATTCTTAGTGCAAATAAGTGTCCGTGGGTCCTTAAAAGGTTAGTTTAAGAGCCAATCGAAAGCATATCCAGATCAGACTGAAGTTAGTTAACCAAAAAAAAGTAAGTGCTTTTACTTTTCACTTTCAATCAATTGCTCACTAAATTACATGAGATTTTTCAACACTTTATTACAAAATAAGTCTTGTGTTAATGATTTTGGCCGACTGTAGAGTAATGTAAGTGTTTTAAACATGAACTACATTTACTTATCATGAGGCGGAATCTCCATCTACAGGCGCAATAGTGTAACTGCAGTCATAAGAAGCCAACTACATCCTCGTCTCCGCTATGATACAGTACAGACTATATTAAACTCATCGGTTCATGATACATTTCATTTATGATGGATTTGTTGAACATATCCCCCTCAAAAATCAATGAGCACCTGTACAATACAACTCCATTAATGCATATAATGTTATACAGTGTGGATTTTCTGGGGGTCTGGAACGGATTCATTCAATTTACATTATTATTATTCCTTATGGGGACAATTTGCTCGATTCTCGGCGTTTTTGCTTCTCGACAAGCCTTCTGGAACGAATTACCGACGAGAACCGAGATACCCCTGTAGTTTAAGCTAACAAGCTAACAAGCAGGCAGACATACAGTACCGAAAGTAACCACAACATGGCAACCGCAACTACTTTCATTAATAACATACCAATTTAGTACAGTCCCAGTCATTTTATTAGTACTGAAACACTAACAAGGAATTTTAATAGTTGCCAAATACGTCTAGATATACCAACCATTAGCTCAGAGCTAGCAGGCTGGCTATCTGCTAACAAATCTCTGGAAGTAATGGGCTCAAAGAGTTGAAGCTTTAAGAGCTATATAATATTACATCATCCATCCAAAAAGAGACAGACACTGAAATATACGATCATGTTTTTTTAACTGCAGGGTGACTAAGACAGACCAAGTCCTCTGTTGTCACAGGCTCTCCAGATTTGCTGTTAGCTACCACCATCTTGGACAGACTGAGCTCTAGATCCTCTGCACTGCTGCTCAGAGAAACAATGGCCATGATCTCAGTCTCCAGAGTCCGCAAGTCCTGCAAAAAATGAAGAATATGTGGGTTACAGAGTAATAAGGGATACAAATGGTATCTACAAGCAAACTAGAGTAAAAGAGTAAAGCTTGTTAGAGTAAATGCTAACACTCCCAAAACGTGTAAGGCGATTTATTAACAGCATCTACTGAAAGGGTGCTTTCCAGGTTTCTTTCTTATGCATCTTGGAGTTTTTACTTGCCATTGCCACAAGAATTTTAGAAAAGTGTTTTCTAGAACAACTGAGAAATAAAAATGTATATACATACATACAGTATATACCAGCAGTGATCAATGTAAGGGGAACACCGCAGTATCTTGGGTATTTAGTCAATACCAGTACACTACAGTATTCCATCCAGATAACATCCAGAACAATTTCGCAGAACGTGCCATTGACATTAAATGACGTTTATCTGTTCTGTAGTAGTTCTGTAGTACTCAAGACCGGTCTCAGTCTCAACCTCACGTGGACTTGTTTCATTCTTGGGGTAAGGTGGATTTGGAAATTGTTAATTATAAACTGTTTTTTTCATTATTCAATATCAACAATCCATTCAACCAGAATAAATCAGCCCTTTCTCTACAGGCCTAAATAAAATCTGATTGAATAGTCTGCCTTTAGGATTGTAAGTGTGCATTTTCACCATCACGCTTCACTTTAAAGTGTCCGCAAATTATTATGATGTTTTCACATTGAATAATAAATAGATAGAATGGATGATGCTGTTTATATTCAGGTGACTTTATGCGGTGATTCTGATTAAGTTTGAGAGAAGAAAAGAAACAAAATCATCATTTGCTTCCAAAAGTTACATTACCTTAGTTTGACTAAGACTATAATATGATAATAATTAATAATAATTTTAGGTTGGTATATTAATTAATGTTATATTTTACAAAATATATAATGAAATATGATATTATTTATGAATATATATAATGTATAATGAATGATAATGAATATAAGGTGAAGGAATTAAAGTGAATTAAAGTGACAAACTAATATTTTTTTCTTATTTTCTTTTATTTATTCTTGTATCATGAAAAAAAATCTTAATTTGGTCTCGTCTTGGTCAGGGTCTCGACTCCGACTACTAAAAGTCTTGGTCTTAAATCTTGGTCTCGAAACGGTTCTGTAGTTTTAACAACAAGGCGCAGTATGGCATTGCAAAGACAATAACCCCAGTGTTGACACTTACCACCATGGTGTCTGCGTTAATGTCTAACCGGACAAAGCGCCTTATCTCGTCCGCGGTCAGGATCAAGGGGTCGGATTTCTCAATATCTAATCTCTGCACACAGTTCATACTTTTCAGACATGATGTTTTAAACACATCCGGTTAATATATGCATTATTATATCAGATACAATGAACAAAACAATGAAAGAAAGGTAGCAAAATGTGCATTTTTCTGCACAGGTTAATAATCATTATACTTGTTAACTTGTTCATAAATACGCCCTGTTTAGGTTTGCTCCCTACAGAAGTTGTGCTTGGTTTATTTGCTCTGGAAAATCAACGAGACTGAACGTGCAAGCTGACCAGGACGTTATAAGCAATGTGATGTTCACTAAACACAAATGAAGCACTCTGGTGGCACAATGCTCGCCCATCACTATTGTCCCGGGTTTGAGTACCTGGGCTTTGGATCAGAGTGGACCATGCGTAGCTCAGGTCACGGTTCTGATTCTATTTGAGACTTAAATAGGTTAAATAGACAAAGACGCGAGTGGAGATGAGTGCAGGAAGCCTTAGTGTGTGTTTTTTTGTGAGCATGAACAGATCAGAATGCACTTAGATAAATAATCAAACGCTTCCATCCAGTCCCTGTGAGCTTTGTCATTATCATTCCCCTCCTTTCAGTTCTATTCCACCAGATCTTTTCATTAATATCCATGTGTTTAGAGTCAGCCTGTTGCTCGTCCTATAAGCTCTTGATGAGCTGTTCTGCCCGACGACCGAGCTCTGATTGGTCAGCCTGATTTTAACGCAGACATTAGAACAGGCTCCGATTAAAAACTTTATGCAGCGTCGCAGTTCGTCAGTTTCGGACTCCTGTCCTTTCCACCTGTGTCGTGTGTTCTTATGGAACAGGCACCAGATCCCACATAAAAAGGTGAAACAAAAATGAAATGCAGCACTCATTATAAAGTCAGTGTTAAGGCTAGGTTTTGGTAGGAAGCAAATTCCTAATTAAAGGTCACTGCCCAGAGAACATGTACCCTCCCAGACCGGGTGATCGTGTATAAAGCCACTCTGTGGTTAACCAGTGTGCACACATTTGCAAATTCAACAATGCAGTCATACCTGTAGCCTCCTGAGCTGTGATTTTGAGAAGACTCGATGACCATCTCTGATTGGCACCACCAGATCAAACAGAGCCTGCAAGACAGGGCATTAAGATACAAACAGGCAAAATGACATATATATACACCCAGCTGGTTGGTTTTACCTGGTCGCTTAGCGTGGACTGGTAGTGACAGTACGCTGTGATGGTGTCCATTATCAGGCTACTGGCTGTGGTAATGGCTTCAGTGTCTCCCAAAGGCTGAAGACTGACCTGTGAGATGAAGCAAAAGTGTATTAACAGAAATCATTTTGAATGACTGAGCTCGAATCCAGTATTTTATGATATAAGGCCCCATACCTCCTCCATGGGTATCTGGGAATATCCACCTCCAATGGCTCCACCTGTGTACATACAGTACATGTCAATCCAATAGCATATATAGACCGCTTAAATGATTACCCACACTGGTCCAAGGAACTCCAACTTGTTCTCAAGTGAGAACAAGATCATAGAGAAGTCCGCTTTTAGGTGCACCGAAGGGACTTTTTCACAGTCCTTAGAACACAGCCCCCTTTGTCGCATGTTCGCACCGCGGGAACTGGGGATGATGGTAGATCTTAGAATGCCTTGTATAAGGCCTTTTTAGCTCCTCCTTCAGGGTAGATACTTTTATCAGTTTTGATAAATTAGTTTCATTCTTAGATTTATCATCTACACCACCCAAGCAGGTCGGGTCCCTTTTTGAGTCTTGGTCCTCCCAAGGTTTCTTCCTCATAACGCTTAGGGAGTTTTTCCTTGCCACCGTCGCCCTAGGCTTGCTCAGTTTGGGATTGGACGTAGATATTAGGGGACAATCTATAATTGTAGTTGCGTTGAGACTATGCTCCATTGTAAAAAGCACTATATAAATAAATCTGACTTGACTTGACTTGGTACAGGTCACATTAAAAAAAACGGTGTGAACAGCCTTTTTAAAAAAATCTAATTTGGTGAGAAGACCGGATTTGGCCCACTTTGCCTGCTGTGTGAACGTAGCCTTTGAGTCGTCTAAAGAAAATCTGCATGGCTTGCGTCACTTCAGCATCTCACAATGTTCTTACTGGCGGAAATAATAATTAAAGCAAAAAGAATGTAGATCCTGACCTGTGATTGTAAAGCTGTGTCGTGGAGAAGGCTGGTCTACACAGGCAAAAGAGTTGACCTTCAAGTGTGCTCCTAAAGCCTGGGCCAAGCCGAGTGTGGTGGTGCTCTGGCCCTCACCCGGGAAAGCAGGAGTAATTCTGGTCACAACAGAGCATGAACAGTAACAGAAAGGCAGTTTGGGTCAAAAGCAGAAGCCCTGATCACTAGAACAAATGATACATTAAAGAAAGTTCTTTAATGAAACGTTCTTCTTCTTACCCAGTCACCAGAACGTATTTTCCTTCAGGCTGTTTGTTAAGGCGTTTTAGGACATCCAGGCTCACCTTCGCCCTCCCTCTTCCATACGGCTCGATGTCCTTTGAGAGGAGGCCTATTTCTTTGGCGAGTTCACCAATGGGCTTCCGCGTGCAACCCCGAGAGATTTGGATATCACTGTGGTTAAGGTCTCAGATTAGCATTACAGCATGTATCACGAGTTTTGTCCTAGACACATTTAGATTTACAGCATTTAGCAGATGCCCAAGGACCCAACAGTGGCAGCTTGGCAGAGGTGGGATTTGAACCCTGGACCTTTTGGTCCATAGTCCAATACCTTACCCGCTAGGCTACCACAGTCTAGTTAGTATCAGCTACTTACCATTTGCGTTTACTAGGAGCATTATGCATGTAGATGTACCTTGGCTGAGGAGTTTGTGGTTTGGCGTGTGTGTAGGATATGTTCCACTTTCCAGGCCTGTATGTCTTCAGGAACTGCTTAGCACTCTTAACTGTATTCTGGTGAGGATAAGTCGACAAGTGTGTGAATCCTCTGGAATGGTCTGGATTTCTATATTAATTACACGTAAGCGTTTAACCACCATCCGATCAACGTCAATTCGCTTTGATGACCGAGGACTTAACAATCGTAACAAATTAGAATAGGAAATAAAAAATTTAACTCCAAACATTGCAGCTGTAAAGATTTACATTTGCAGCATTTAGCAGACGCCCTTATCCAGAGAGACTTACAACTGATACAGTCTTACAATCTAAGCAAATGTGGTTAAGGGTCTTGCTCAAGGACCGAACAGTGGCAGCTTGGCGAAGGTGGGATTTGAACCCTGGACCTTTTGGTTTCTAGTCCAGTACCTTAACTACAGTCGTATGAAAAAGTTTGGGCACCCCTGATAATTTTCATGATTTTAGTTTATAAATCATTGGTTGTTCAGATCAGCACCTTGAGTTAAATATATCATATAGCAGATGAACACAGTGATATTTGAGAAGTGAAATGAAGTTTATAGGATTTACAGAAAGTGTGCAGTAATTATTCAAACAAAATTAGGCAGGTGCATAAATTTGGGCACCCCAACAGAAAAATGACATCAATATTTAGTAGATCCTCCTTTTGTAGTAAAATAACAGCTGCTAAACGCTTCCTACAGCTTCCAGTCTGGATTCTGGTTGAAGGTGCTTTGGACCATTCTTCTTTAGAAACATCTCCAGTTCAGTCAGGTTTGATGGTTTCCGAGCATGGACAGCCCACATTTTCAGTACTATTCATGTCTGGGGACTGAGAATGGCCATTCCAGAACGTTGTACTGGTTCCTCTGCATGAATCCCTTAGTATTTTTGAGCAGGGTTTGGGGTCGTTGGCCTCGGTGCAACTTTGTCACTGATTCTTGAACATTGTTCTCAAGAATCTGGAGATATTAACTGGAATCCATGCGACCCTCAACTTGAACAAGATTCCTAGTACCTGCACTGGCCAACACCGTCCCACAGCATGATGGAGACCAAGCCAACCGCCACCAAAATTTTACTGTGGGTAGCAAGTGTTTGTCTTGGGATGCTGTGTTCTTTTTTCCGCTCCATGTTTATGTCCAAATAACTCAATTTTAGTTTCATCAGTACACAGCACTTTATTCCATAATGAAGCTGGATTGTCCAAATGTGCTGTAGCACACCTCAAGTGACTCTGTTTTGTGGCGTGTCTGCAGAAAAGGCTTCTTCTGCATTACTCTCCCATACAGCCTCTCCTTGTGCAAAGTGCGCTGTATAGTTTGAACGATGAACAGTGACACCATCTGCAGCAAGATGAGGTTGTACGTCTTTGGAGGTGGTCCTGTGGCCTTGACTATGACTGTTCTCACCATCCCTTCGCCTCTACCTATCTGATTTTTTTCTTGGTCTGCCACTTTCGGGAGTTCCTTAACGTAGAACTGTGCCTGTGGTCTTCCATTGCCTCACTATGTTCCTCACAGTGGAAACTGACAGCTGAAATCTCGGAGAAGAGCTTTTCCCCTTTCCCTGAACCATGATGTTGAACAACCTTTGTGTTTCAGGCCATTTGAGAGTTGTTTTGAGGCTCCCATGTTGCCACTCTTCAGAGAAGATGCAAAGAAGAGAAAAACTTCCAATTGGCCACCTTAACCCTTTTCTCATAGTTGGATTCACTTGTGTATGTAGATCAAGGGTCAATGAGCTTACAAAACAACTTTTGTGTTCCAATAATTAGTGCTAAAGGTATTCAAATGACAAGGGTGCACAAATTTATGCACCTGCCTAATTTTGTTTGAATAATTACTGCACACTTTCTGTAAAACCTATAAACTTAATTTCACTTCTCAAATATCACGGTGTTCATCTGCTATATGATATATTTACCTGAAATTGCTGAGCTGGACAACCAATGATTTATAAAGAAAAATCATGAAAATTATCAGGGGTGCCCAAACTTTTTCATACCACTGTACTATACTACCACAGTCCAGCTGGCCAAGTAAAAAAAGTCAAATTATTTTTACTTCATAAATTATTTATGTCATACTTTGATGTCTTGTTTACATATATTTATTTAATGTATTTTCCTGAATACTGATTTACTATTGATTTATCTGCCTGTGGAGTTTGCATGTTCTCCGTGTCCCTCTGATTAAGCAAACCGCTATGAGTTAATCCAGGAAATCACATTGTAGGATTTTAAAAGAATTTAATTGTAAATCATGGTGGAAAATAAGTATTTGGTCAATAACAAAAGTTCAACTCAATACTTTGTAACATAACCTTTGTTGGCAATGACAGAGGTCAAACATTTCCTATGATGAAATTTACAAATCTCATCTTCTTAAGTAGGAGAACTTGCACAATCAGTGGCTGACTAAATACTTTTTGCCCCACTGTAACTCCATCCATTCAAAAAACATCCAGACAGCTCTTTAGTATCACGATTGCATCCTTACTTAAAGAACCTGGACTCTTTTGTGGATTTGGATCTGGCAGGCCAAGCAGTGGCTTATCAACCATCAAAGATACTCTATCTTAATCATGAATATCAAGAAATGAAGGCAAATTCAGGCATGTTTTATTTCTTGGCATCTTACCTGCATCAGCATAGCTACAGTCATCGGTCCCACACCTCCTGGGACTGGAGTGATGTAACCGGCTCGCTCTTTCGCCGACGGGTAGTGTACATCACCCACCACACGCATCCCACCCGGCTTGGTACTGTCTGCAGATGGCAAGAACAAGCCCTGGCTGACTCCACTGGACACTTCAACTTTAAAAACAAGCCCTGAAGAAGTTTTTGGCCAAACATTGTGATCTTTCATCGAAATACACACTCAACTTGGGTGAATGCGTATTTACACTAAGTGGACACACCAGCTTTATATCTGGTAGGCCCGCAGTTGAAGGCTACAGCTAATATTTTCCTTCCTAAACAGGTCGAAAGCCAATCATACTTTGACTTGATACTGATATTACCTTATTTGGAAATCTATGCGTCTTATTCAGGCAGCTGAGGTAAATTACCATTCTGTCTCTTGAAAGTCTTTACATTATCAGGGTTTCATTAGACTGTTACACTATAAAATCAATATACATAGACTAAATACTTTTTTGCCCCACTCTATATAATTATTTCTCAGTCCCTTTACTAGAATACAACAAGAAAATACATGCAATTTGTATGCAGTATTACAAAATGAATAAAAACAGCTTCTATAGGCTACAGTGGTAAGTATTTAGCGTTTCCTCCCCTTACACTTGAGAAATGGCAGCATCTGAGAGCTGCATCAGGATCCCAAGTTGATCCTTCTACAGTCTGAAGAAGTTTTTGGAAAGGGAACAGTGTGAAACGGCTAAGATATGCTAAAGCTCACAGAGATTGGAATGAAGATCAGTGGAGATGAGGATTTTGAGGCGAATCCAAGTCTGAAATTTTTGCATCCAGTCATCGGCACTATGTTATATATGCTCATTATAAAACTGCTAAAACAACAAATCTAATGGTGGCCTAAGACTTTTGCACAGCATTGTATAGGATTCATATTATACTGGATTCAACTGTTCACTTGGAGCTTTATGGATTTGATTTTCATGGTCCAGCAGTCACACAAGTCCTAGAATCACAATGTCACCACGCCCACAGCCCTGGCTTCAGCCCCGACCAACACTTTCGGGATGAACGTGAAAGCTGACTGTGGCCAGGAACGCGAAACACTTAACATAGCGGTCCAAGCTCGACAATCTTCACATCTCTGAACAGAAGTGAATTCCAACAGCCGTGTCAGAAAGGTGGCTTTGAAACGAGGCGTTTCTGTCGTGTGCAATTTGTTTTTATCATTGTTACTATTATTCTAATGAGAATAAAACAAACCTTGGATGTAATTAATGCCAACATCGATGACCAGTGCGCCCTCTTTTATCCAGTCCCCTTTCACCATCTCTGCTTTGCCTGTACCAGCCACCAGGATATCTGCTCTTCTCACCTGCACAGAACAGGATTTAGTTCCCTTTAGACTTCCTCTGCACTCACTTTCTCCTTATGTGGCAGATGAGAAATAAAAACAGCACAAAGAAGAACCTACTTGTTCGAGAAGGTCTGGAGTCTTGGAGTGACAGTTGGTGACGGTGGCATGGTTCCACAGGAGGAGATCGTGCATGGGGGCACCGACGATGGTACTGCGCCCGATCACCACCGCATGCTTGCCGGACACTGAAAGCCCTGCACAGACGAGACAAGTCTCAAACAATGACATAAACTACCTGGCTGATACCGGGGCGATACTAGGGTTAGAGCTTTAGGGGTGCTGAGCACCCGATGATACTAGCACCCCCACCTGCGTTTTTTTAAATTATTTTTTTCATTATTAATTAGATCATTTAATTCTATTAATTAATATTATTTAATTATACATAGAGTGTAGAGTATATCATCTAAATTTTGGTCTCTTTTTGAGTCTTGGTCCTCTGAGTTTTTCTTCCTTATATCGTTTAGGGAGTTTTCCTCGCCCCCGTCACCCTAGGCTTGCTCAATTTGGGATTGGCCCTAGACAATAAGATAATCTAAAATTGTAAAGCTTCTTTGAGACAATATTCCATTGTATAAAGCGCCGCCCCTCACCTGTCTGTCTGATGAGTTCCATGACCCCATTGGGTGTGCAGGGGAGGAAACAACTGGTCAGATCTCCACGAGCCAGCTTTCCTGCATTTATGCTGCTCAGACTGCAAGAGCAACACAAACTGTTACAACTCAGCACGATCATTTACAGGTGAATGATATACAGTACTGTGCAAAAGTCTTAGGCCACCTTAGATTTGATGTTTTAGCAATGGTATAATGAGCATAGAGAACAAACTGTCAATAATTGGGCTCAAAAATTTTAAACTTAGATTTGTCCCCTTCTGAAAATGTGGTTTCTTGGCACCTACCCTTTGAATCCTGATGAAGCTCCCAGATGCTGCTATTGCTCAAGTGTAAGGGGAGAAAACACTACATACTTGCCACTGTAGCCTATAGAAGCTGTTTTTGAGTTTTTTTTAGTTTTAGTATACTCATTCAATGGATTTTCCGGTTGTATTCTAATAAAAAGACTGAGAAATAATTATACATGTTCACTATATCATTGCTAGTATATCTAATCTAAAGGTGGTCTGAGACTTTCACAGTACTGTACCTACATATTACAGATGAACAATACAAATTGCACATACAGTCAGAGTTGCAGGTCATTTACTAAGAATGGTTAAATCTGAATCAATCTCTGAACTACATGTTAATGAAAGCTACTGTAAATCCTCTGGAATGACCTGGATTTTTGCATTATACAATAAAACAGGCCTGATCTTCATCCTAGTCACAATATTAAACATCTTATCTGAACATAATCCTGTCTTTATTGAGAAAGCATTGACTGGAAAATGTATGTGACTCCTGAGAAGACCTTTTTTTCCCCCACGTTTTAACCCTGCTTATCATGGTGAAGGTCGCAGAGCTCCAGAGCCCATCTGCGGAATTCACATGGCACAGACAGTACCGTGCAAAAGTCTTAGGCCACCACTAGATTAGAGATACTATCATTTTAGCAATGGTACAAACCATATGGAAAAGCAACCAGAAAATACAGGACATATGTATTCTGTATTTAAAAACTGAAATAAGAGGCTACAGTGGTAAGCATTTAGTGTGATCTCCCCTTACACTTGAGCAATAGCAGCATCTGGCAGCTTCATCAGGATGCCAAGTTAACCCTTCTACAGTCCAAAGGAGCTGGATCAGGAATTTATTTTTTTAGAAAAGTAGCGCCAAGAAACCACTTTTGTTGGAAGGGAAGCAGGGTGAAAAGTCTAATTTATGTTAAAGCTCACAAAGACTGGAATGAAGATTGGTGGAAAGGAGGATTATGGAGTGACAATAGTCCACAATATGTTGTATACGGTCATTATACCACTGCTGCAAATCGAATGGTGGCCTAAGACTTTTGCACGGTACTGTACAAGCATGTACAGTGAACGGGGCACCAGTTCATCGCACTGGTGGCAAGGGTCGCTCCTTTCCCACATGTGATATCCAGCACAGCTGGAAGACACTGAGACTTGAACACAAGTCGGACTAGTGACCCGAGAGCCCATCTTGTTTGGTCAGGGCTACAGATGGTTCTGGAGACTCAGGCATGCAGCCCAGAGATCAAGCTCGCCTTTAGGAACGGCTGTTTCCAGCAGTAGTTAAAGCCTCATGTCCTCATAAAGGGTCATGCTCATGCTTGAACTCACAAACTTGGCCACCACTGCGCCTATAAACACTCAGAAGACTCACGCTTCGGTAATCTAGTTTCACTCCAGGTGTACTTTACTGGGCACCTGTTCCCTGAATTCTGGCCAAAATCAATGTTTACACTATCTTATTAGTGTCACAGTATTCACACACACCCATGACTGCTCAAGGTCGTGCTGGAAATAAAGGCACAGACATTTTTGTCACCTTTCACACTGCTTTTTTTCTTTCTTAAGCAGCCAGCACATCTGTGATTCACGCCTTATTGTGTTCTGCAGTGTATAGCAGTGACAAATGCCTAATATAAGATTTACAAATGTTTGCAGAGAACCTTTCACATAAGGTTGTTTCATATAAGGTCAACAGCCCAGGGTACAACTAAATATATACATCAAACCAATTTAAATATTACCGGTAGTCAAAGACAAGACAAGTAAACACATAATGCAGTTATTAAATGAAGGTGTTTATTATTAAAGGAGACAAAAATCCAAACCTACATGTCCCTGTGTGAGAAAGTGATTGCCCCCTTAACCTAATAACTGGTTGGGCCACCCTTAGCAGCAACAACTGCAACCAAGCATTTGTGATAACTTGCAATGAGTCTTTTACAGCATTGTGGAGGAATTTTGGCCACTCATCTTTGCAGAATTGTTGTAATTCAGCCACATTGGAAGGTTTTCGAGCATGAACAGCCTTTTTAAGGTCATGCCACAGCATCTCAGTAGGATTCAGGTCAGGACTTTGGCTAGGCCACTCCAAAGTCTTCATTTTGTTTTTCTTCAGCCATTCAGAGCTGGACTTGCTGGTGTGTTTTGGATCATTGTCCTGCTGCAGAACCCAAGGTCGTTTCAGCTTGAGGTCACGAACAGATGGCTGGACATTCTCCTTCAGCGTTTTTTGGTAGACAGCAGAATTCATAGTTCCATTTATCATAGCAAGTCTGCCAGGTCCTGAAGCAGCAAAACAGCCCCAGACCATCACACTACCACCACCATATCTTACTGCTGCTATAATGTTCTTTTCCTCAAATTCTGTGTTACTTTTACGCCAGATGTAATGGAACACACCTTCCAAAGAGTTCAACTTTTGTCTCGTCAGTCCATAGAAGGTTTTTCCAAAAGTCTTGGGGATCATCCAGATGTGTTCTGGAAAAGTTGAGACAAACTTTAATGTTCTTTTTTGCTCAGCAGTGGTTTTCATCCTGGAACTCTGCCATGCAGGCCATTTTTGCCCAGTGTCTTTCTTATGCTGGAGGCATGAACACTGACCTTAACTGAGGCAAGTAAGGCCTGCAGTTCTTTGGATGTTGTTGTGGGGTCTTTTGTGACCTCTTGGATGAGTCGTCGCTGCGCTCTTGGGGTAATTTTGGTCGGCCGGCCACTCCTGGGAAGGTTCACCACTGTTCCATGTCTTCGCCATTTGTGGATAATGGCTCTCACCGTGGTTCGCTGGAGTCCCAAAGCTTTAGAAATGGCTTTATAACCCTTTCCAGACTGATAGATCTCAATTACTTTCTTTCTCAGTTGTTCCTGAATTTCTTTGGATCTCGGCATGATGAGTAGCTTTTAAGGATCTTTTGGTGTACTTCAACTTTGTCAGGCAGGTCCTATTTAAGTGATGTCCTGATTGAGAACAGGTGTGGCAATAATCAGGTCTGGGTGTGGCTAGAGACAGTGACCTCAGGTGTGATAAACCATAGTTATGTTTCAACAAGGGGGAGCAATCAGCATTTTGTGTTTACTTGTGTTGTCTTTGACTAATATTTAAATTGGTTTGATGTTCCGAAACACTTAAGTGTGACAAACATGCAAAAACATCAGGAAGGGGGCAAACACTTTTTAACACCACTGTATCTCTATATGTATCCAGATAGAAAAGGTGATGATACATTTAAATTATGATGGATTTGTTGGAACATATCTCCATCATAAATCAGGGAGCACCTGTACAATACAACTCCATTAATGTATATAATGCTTATACAGTGTGGATTTTCTGGGGGTCTGGAACGGATTCATTCAAATTACATTATTCCTTATGGGAAATATTTCCTCGGTATTTGTCGTTTTCGGTTCTTGACAAGCCTTCTGGAGTACAGCTCTAGATTACTAATTAAGAGGATTGAGAGTTCAAATCTCAAGCTCTGCTATCACTCTTAGGTCCGTCTGCAAGACCATTAACCCATGACTGCTGAGCTGAAGTCGCCCAGGATTAGCATGTCTGCAACATTCTGTAATCCTTGCTTTAGGCTTCTGTTTACTAGAGAAGTTTAGACTGTCTCTCACCCATCCACATCCTTCTCTGGAGCCACGGCGTTGGTCACGTTCTCTTTGTCTATGGGATTGATGGAGTCCAGAGGTAACTGAACGATGAGACCATGGACTTCAGGGTTCTCATTAAGCATAGCTATTCTTTGCAGCACCTAAAGATAGCGTACGCTGTTAGTGATCATAACCTCATCCCTCAGTTTCATTGTTATAGGCTTTATCTCTGACCTTTATCTTGTCAGATAAAGACAAGATAGTTCATTTCCTTGTATCGTTTCTTTAATTACACAGCCCATACAAAACCTCCCTACATAAAGTGCCCTACATAAAATGTTAGTCAGACTTAGGATGCATCTCACTCAGTCACTCTCTTTCCCTACAGTTAATCCAATCAGGATCAATGGGAACCAGAGCCTAACCAGCAGCACAGGTCCCAAGGCAGGAACATTACAGTCCAGCACAAAGCTCTGGCTCACTCACAGTGGGACACTTCAGAGACACCGGTTGACCTAATGCATGTCTTTGGAATGTGGGAGAAGTCCCATGCAAACACAGGGAGAACATGCAAACAACACATCAAACCCGTGTCTCTGGAGCTGGAGCTGTGGGAGAATCTAAAACGTTTAACATTAACAAAACTTAACGTGGCTTAATGTACTAAAACTAAGACCTAGAAAACCAAACTTCTCTCAGTTACTACTGATCATAAGGAATCTCCACTGCTGAAATGATGAACCTGTGATCCAAATGAAAGGAATAATTTTGTTAAGCATTTTACTTCTTAGGTTTAAAAGGGAAGAAAAAAAGCTCAACTTATACATGATTCCTTTCCTTTTGTATCACAGGTTCATAATTTTAGCAGTAAGGACCTCCTTTATAACAGATAACTTTCCACACCTTTTGCATTTAGCCTTTTCAGTTTCTTTCAAAGTTCTTTTGAGTGCAAACTTTCGAGCGCTTTGGAGCTTCCACTAATGCTCTATCGGAGTGTATCAAAACAAAGCTACATCATGACACATCTGACTACATGACACCCCGTTGCTGGCAGACACATGTCTCCTTAATACAGACAAATTTTAGCATTAATCACTGTTGTGTATTTAAAGCAGAAACCAATAGGTGGAATCGAAATTCTGTTTTTTAAATTCTGGAACCATTTCCGAACCAGACCCGGGTCTGATACCCAACCCTGTTCAGAGGGTCAGTAGATTTGAGAGTTAATCCATGAAGTGCCTTAAATGTCCTTAGCTTGAGCTTGTAGTCAGTGCAGTATGGGTTTTACAGTTGCTACACTCCTAAGTAAGGAATAAGCAAGTGTTTTTCCACTTACATCATCTTCTGTGGCAGTCGTCGGAAGCCTTATGTGATTGGCATTAATTCCGATCTAGAAAAAGCAGCAAGTTAGGAGGAGTCAGTGCAAAATTTAAGATCAACAAGGCTACATTGATGGGGTGTTGACAGGGGCGATTGTGGCTACTTGTCATACTGGGGCACACAGAATTTAGAGGGGCACAGCTGTATCCCTCCATTGCCATTCAGACTTAGGGGCACAACTGTGCATAAAAATAAGCATCACATAAGCATGAGGAAGTGATTTAACACTAAAGTGGGTGTTACTCTGACATGGCATTCTGACATTGAAGGACAAGTGCACATTAAGGAATTCCTCTGCCAAGGATGAGAAACGAAGAGCAAATTAAAACATTTGTATTAATTATGTTTACATCAATTTAGTTATGCTAACGTAACTAATGCATTTGCTAGATTAATGGATGTCTCTAATGGTCTAATATCGTCTTTTGGTAGGTTATACGCTTAAAACATAAGCTATAAGTTATCATTACCTTGCCTACAGCGCGTATAAACGTCCGTACTGCATGTGATTTAAACCGAAAGAACCGAAGCTCTGACTGAAACCGTTAGCGATGCTGCGGCATTATGGGAAATGTAGTGTCTGTAGTGAATTTGCGTGGCGTGCCCTGTAGTTCTGCTCAGCAATCCAGGCTAAAACGGACTTTTTACAGCCGTAATAATAGTGGGGTATACATTACACCCCTGGGTGTTGACCTACCATAGCCGCTGCCTTTAGCTTCATGCTGATGTAAAGGTTGGAATCACTCCTGTCTCCAACCTAACATAAATAAAACAAATAGCATAAAAGCAACAGCAGGTAATGAAGTTAATACATCAGTAAATGGCTTGAATATTTAGCAATAAAACCAACGTTTAGAAACACTATATGTACTAAACAGTATATGACCAACATGTACTGTTTAGTACTTTCTAAGCTGTTTCAGACCTTGCTAATAACATCATAAAATCAATCACACAGCCAAGCAATCTGTGCAAGCCTTGCAGTGGAATGGGATGTACTGAAGACCACAGTGGAATTTAATATGAAACTATGAAACTATGAGCTGTGAAATGTTTGGTCACAAAATCAGACAGCCATAAAATGCTGGAGTGTGCACTGAATAAAAACATCTGTTGTGGAGCTTAACACTACTGGCTCTGGAAGCAATGTCAGTAGAAGGATTTTCACAGCTCAGCCAATTTCAATTCAGTTCAGCTCAATTCAAAACAGTACAGTGCAGTATTGCAGTGTGCATCCACATATAATATATAAATCTTTATACACTGCCTGTCCAAAAAAACAAAAACAAAAAAAAAAAACAGGTAACCACCTGGATTTAACTAAGCAAATAGTTCAATAAAAAAAAGAGCCTCCCATCGGATAATTCCTGCATTGGTGATGATGTTTCAGCTGGCAACAAGTTACTGAACCCTAACTGATGCAGTGAGAAGCTTCTCATTTGTTAAACAACCATGTCGAGAGAGACATCCTGTGGTCGTGGAAAAGATGCTGATCTGTTTCAGAAGGGTCAGATTGTGAAAGAGTGGTTCAGGGAGCATGAGACATCATTTCCACACATGGATTGGACACCACAGAGTCCAGACCTGAACCCCATTGAGAATCTTTGGGATGTGCTGGAGGAGACTTTGTGCAGTGGAACAGATCTCCCATCATCCATACAAGATCTTGGGGAAAAATGAATGCGACTCTGGACAGCAATAAATGTTGTGACATTACATATGCTTGGGGAAACGATGCCACAGCCATAATCAAAGCTAAAGGCAGGCCAATGAAATATTAGTGTGTGTGACCTTTTTTTTTGGCCAGGCAGTGTACAATAAAAGCCGTAATGTACAACTATGACAATGGGGAGGAATTTAGCATTCTAATAGTCGGTGGATACATGCCCATCTTTCCAGGGTGGGATGTTCAACAAGCACATATGGACAAGATGTTTTGTGTCCACGTTTTCACATGTTCTTGTGTCCTGCATTCATCAAACGCTACAGTTATTTAAGTTCGTTTCCTGATGTCAAAGTGAGAAAAGAGAAACAAAAGGTGCATTACCAAGCGATCATCTGGAGAAGAATGAAGGGAGAAGAAAGAACAGCAGAAGGTAAGTGGGGAATTTCAGAGAAAAAGACATTTTTTTGGTTAATTCTATAAAACGTATCATTGGACAGAACAGCGAACAGAGTGCAAACTGACTTGTAGCACCACCAGCCCGGGTCTAAAGTCAGGAAACTCCTTCCTCATTTCTTCTACATCCTTTTTCAGACGTTCCGTCACCTGTCTGCAGGGAGGTAAACACATTTAGTTGGATGGATGGAAATGTATCTCAACGTGAAGTGTTGCCAAACCCACTTTGAGATCTTGTTTCCTGAGATAACAGTAGCTACGGTGCGGTTTTGGTTCCAGCATCTCGCTGCTCCACGTTGTAGTTTCGTGAATGTAAGAGAGAACATGCTAAGGAAGACATAATGACACATATGGATTACAGCATTTTTCTAAAACTATTCTATGCTAAAGCGCTACATGTTACATAATCCAGTCCCCAGATCTCAAAGAACTCTGGAGACATAGAAAACAGCCAAATGAATGGGAGTTACAGTTATAATGGGAATTACAATTGGTATAATCTTACAGTCCAAGCAATTGTGGGTTAAGGGCCTTGATCAAGGACCCAACAGTGGCAGCTTGACAAAGGTGGGGTTTGAACCCTCAACCTTCTGGTCTATAGTCCAGTAGCTTAACTACTAGGCCACCACAGTCCTTTTAAATCCAAATAAAACTTTAAATGACAAAAAGTTTATTACATCCTTGAAACTTTGATTTGTTCAAAGAATCACCCTTTTTCCAACAATTACAGCCTTGCAGACACTTGGCATTCTATTTGTCAGTGTTTTGAGGTAATCACAAGCTTTTTACGTACCATCATAGGCGTAGTTTTTTTTTATGGGTCCCCCTAAAAGTTTGGAAAGGACTAAAATGTCCTTCCACAATAATTCCTGCTTACAATAGCCTTGTGATTTTTTTACAATATAATTTGTTTTCTCATAGCTGTCAGATTTGGCTGAAATGATTATTATTGTTTAATGATTAAATTGTGTTATTTTGTGAACAATTACAATTGGGTACTGTAGAGGGAGGAAGGCTGGTTGCTGGATCACACTCAGCTCAGCTCTAACCAGCACAGGGGGAAGACGCTAGCCTCCACAATACATTCTGTGAAATTGCATGTTATGTGATCTGGATGGTGTCTGAACACCATAAAATAAAGACTCTCTCTCTCTCTGACACACATTTATGGAATTAGAAGTCTTTCACGACACATACACTACAGTGCAAAAGTCTTAGGCCACCATTAATAGCTGTTTCGTCAATGATATTATGATCATATATAACATATTGTCAACGATTGGGCCCAAAAATGGATTCATCACTCCATAATCCTCTTTTCTACTGATCTTCATTCCAATTTTTATGAGCTTCAGCATATCTTAGCCTTTTCACCCTCTTCCCCTTCCGAAAAAGTGGCGGCTACCCTTCCAAAAGACCATTCCTGATCAAGCTTCAGACTGTAGAAGGGTCAACTTGGCATCCTGATGAAGCTGCCAGATGCTTACTTCTTACTTCTCTTGTTTCTCCCCCCACGGTAAGTCAGCTTTGGTATAATGACTATATATATAGATTTCTCAGTCTCTTTATTAGAATACAACCAGAAAATACAGGACATTTGTATGCAGTATTAAAAAACTGACTAAATTTAGTGTAACAAGCAAGAAGCTTGATCAGGAATGGTCTTTTTGGAAGGGCAGTAACCGAGAACCACTTTTTAAATCCATTATATCATTGCTAAAACAACAAATCAAACAGTGGCCTAAGACTTTTACACAATACTATGCATTCATGTTGCATGTGCTACCATTTCAGTATACTTACTCACTTTCGTAACATATCAGACAGCAAATATGCAATGCTATAAATTTAAGCTTCAATCATATAAAGTTCAAATGCACAAAGCAGATCAGATCTCAAAGACAGAGAATATACATTACAGCTTATAAATGATTAAATCTATTAGTTCCACCTACACTGAGGTTCCTCTGAGTCCTGCAGCACTTCATAAAGCCGAGCAAGTCTTCAAACATGACCTGTGCAAGTCCTTATCCTCAGATAGCAGTCTCCTCCTCCTCCTCCTCCTCCGATGTCCATGTTCATACAGCCATATCACTGTACTCTTCGTCCCGTGCCAGGTTGCTTCCTGGGTAAGCTGTAATTCCAAGACCTCAGCTCAGGCCTACAGTCAGAGAAACCTTTGTTATTGGGACAACAGTCTGACAAGAGCCACGTACGCTGACAAGGAAAGAGCAGGTCTGGCTCACTCTCAGCCAATCGAGGAGACGTACACACCTCTCTGTCTGCCTTTATTTACAACATTCTGAAGAAAATGTCCACATCAACACAGGGATCTGGATCTGCTGGGTGGTTCCTGGATTGGATCCAGTGGAATGAGCAAGCTCTGAAAAGGTCCAGCCCTCTTCGCTCCCACAGCCAATGAATGAAAGCAGGCTTGGCTGCCGTCCAAGTTTCCAAGCGCAGGGTTTTGAAGCAAAGTGCAAAGTGCCAGCCTGTTCACACAGCAGCTCGCTTCACTTCAGAACAATCCTAGTGATGTGTTTGAAATTAGGCTTATAAAGGAGGTGAACCCTTATATTTATAATAAACAGAACTTCTTTAAGCAGAAATTGCACTGTAGCTGCTCAGACTTATATAATGGAGGAATTCTGGGATTCCTGCCATGAATGACCTCAGGTCAGCCCACACCATCCAAGTCTGGACTTCATTCAAACCATTCTGTTACTGATTGACTCAGTAACACAGGAACAGGAATGGGTTCATGTTGTGCATCATCCTCTTCTAATAAGAGGTATTGGGACGAATGAGTTTCTTAAATGACCATTGGACATGGTATATGTGATCATTTCTCTGGCTAAATCTCTGATATGGGAGAAAAGAGGCCTCCTCTCAGCCGATGACCTGCCAGTGGTCCAGACTGAACCTCTGAAGTTCACCCCAGTCCTTCTGAGGTCGAATGATATCTATTCTATATTCGTCTGCTGTTTTGTGCCTTTGTTTTTCTTTCCTTTTCAATTGTTGTAGTTTTCTTTCTAACTGGTTTTGACTGGTATTTTGACTCATTTTAGTTTGCTTTCTATTTCCATTTGAAGTAGTTTCAGCCAGAATTTCTATTACTTTTAACGCTTATTGATTGTCCATTCTTTGTTTCTTGTAAACTTTGAACTGAATGTGCTATTTATATAAAAAATGATTGATAATGATGAATAAACATGATGATTATTATTAATCTTTGACCCAGAGGAAAGAAATTCTGTAAATAAGATCTTATGTTCATCTCCTTTACTTCTCCTAGACATAGTTAAGGCATGTTTGAAATGAGGTTTAAGCTTTTTTCTCCTATTTCTGAAAAATTCCTGAGAAACAATACTTGTCGCAGATTTTTCAGATGCAAAACGATGCCTCTAGTGGCCATGGCAACTTCCGGTGTTAGAAGTAAATGCAGTGTTTTGTAAATGTTTTTCGTTTAGGTTAACGCTGTGTTCCGCTTAAATGTATTGGTGTTTTCGACTTTTGTTTGCCCCTTAAATGTTGTTGTGTTTTCACCAAACGCAGCATTTTTGGAAATGTTGTTGTGTATTCCTTAATGTATTTGTGTTCATGCTTAATGCTGTTGCGTTCTCAACTTTTGTTTGCTTTGTAACTGCCAAACTGCACATCTTGATCCCCCAGCCTGGTTTGAAATACTTGCTGATGCAGTATACCTACCTTGTGTCTTGTCCCTGTGCTCAGTTTTGTCATGGTTGTAAGTCCTGTGACATTAAACTGTCTTCCACAACCTCACCTTTGTAGCATAATTTGGCTCTTTATGCAATAAAAAAGTATGAACCACCTGCATCTTCTCATAATTAACTTATGCCTGGAGTTTCTCCAGGTATTAGTAATACATTTTTCAGCTATAAGAAGTAAATAAGATTTCACCCAGCTTAAATTAAGATCTCAGTGGTGTATTATGTTTTTTAGTTGGATCTCTCTAATGTCTAAATATAAGCTTATTCTCTTTAAAGTATCATATAGGACATAAATGAGAAGCGTCTAAGAAACCGTTCAGCAGTCTATCAGTGTTGAAAGAGATCATAGGCTTTTCTCCTTTGTCTCTAGAACGTCTTACAAATAAATGCTTAGGTTTTTCTCCTTTCTCTCTCCTAACGGCGTTTTAGAACAAAGAATTCAGAAAGGGGTGATCCTTTATCAATACAAAATTAAGAAATGCTCTGTTTCTCCTCAGTCATAGAAAAGTCGATCTTAAGAAATACTTTTTTCCTTTGGGGACATGCATTTCTGATATCTGCCAAAAAAAGTTAAGTCAGATGTATTTCTATAGCGCCTTTTACAATGAAGCATTGTCTCAAATGCTTTATAAGCATCCATGTAGGCCCACAGCTCCAACTGAGCAAGCCCATGGCAACAGTGGCAAGAAAATACTTTTTAACGTTTACTTTGTTTGTAAAAGTATAAGCTGTATAGCAAAATAGCAAAGGAAAAAGGGAACCTAGCAATACAAATGAATCATGTATTCTTATTAGGTACAGTATTTTACGATATCCACACTATTGGGCGTTGGTGTTCAATTATTAAGCAGATTAAAATGAAATCAAACCGGTTTCCGTTGGCTTACACTGATAATTCTGTTAAACCACCAGATGGCGATAAAGAGCTATACATCAGCTCTGTGTAAAACCTCACACTGACCCGCGCTTTCTAAGTAACGTTAAGATATTTATTTTTTTATTTAGATTACATCTGCTGACTGTTACGAGTCAATTTTTACTGTAAAAGTGAGCACTGTGAGTCAAAACCTTCAGTCTCTGGTTTTTAGAGGGCTTGTTTATGTTTAAAGTGCTCTTAATTTCTCTGTTTCCCTGTGTGCTTTAGCATAGCTCACAGCACAAGATGCATAAAGGCAGAAAATAGTTTCGACCAGTGAAGTTGCACCGAAGGTAAGGAAGCAGGAAAATGGAAACAGAAGTGGTTCTGATCTGAAGGATGTGATATGGATCACACAATTCATTCAGTCACAGCTTGAACAAGATGGACCTGGCTGGGTGCCATCTTTTGGCATTAGCGCTCTCTGCGCTGGCCGCGTAGGCTCTCCAGAACACCATTAGAGCCCTGTAGGCATTAAAAGCATTAGGATTATTTCCTGCTCAATGGACATTAGCGGGTAATTGCTCTGCTTTGACTGATCTGGTTAGACGAATGACATATGTAAGCCTGGCTTCCTTCTGGTGTTAAGAAGAAAGAATTTTGTAGGGGTGAATGGAGTTCAGTGATGCCGCATTTCCAAACACTGATGACCTCATGTAAGGGCCAGAGAAAAGACAGAAGGAAGCAAATGATGAAGGTTTGATACCTGGAAAACATGTGGAGACCCTTTCTCAATAATGGGTTTAGCTGTACTATATTGCCAAGAGTTTGTCGACACCAAGATGTCTCATCTAAGAACATGGGTATTGGTTTGTACTAGATTTTGGAACATGACTGAATCACTGGTGGCATTCCAGTTTATCCCAAAGGTGTCTCCATCAAAGGGACTTTGTTTTAGGAAAGCAGGAAACAAACCTGAAGAACTGCCATCCTGGAGGTGGAAACCTAACCCTACACCTCTAAGAAAAATGACCCAATATGACATATTTGCGAGTAGAAAGTACTTGAACTGCTATCATTTGCAGTTAATTTGAAGGTGAAATTCGAGTCAGGTGTTTCAGTAAATGGGATGGCAATCAGGTGTGATTGGGGTCCTTTCAAAGTCTGACCTCACAACACACGTTTGTGGAAGTGTATCAAAGCAGGAACGAAGGAGCTTGCTGAAGACCTCAGAACAAGAGCTACTGATAAGTAACTTGTGTGAAAATCAGATGATGTTTTAGCTCATATGTATGCAGAAAGAGACCATTCTAAAGGGTTCACAAACTTTCATGCACCACCATAGTGTACAAGACCAGTCATACAGTCTTCATAGAACCATTTCTTTAGTGTGGATTAATATGTCATTGCTGTATGGTTAAATGCCTGTGCTCGCTATTCAGTTGATCAATGACACTATTAATAATGGGCCTGCCATAGCAAGCCTACATAATTGTTCCACATCCCTGTATTGAGTTGCTGATGCAGTCGTATCGAAACATGTCCGCAATGCAGAAATGCCCACAAATTCTGAGAAGCTTTCTGATCTGCTGCGGGGATGGTCACAATGGTGGTTGTTGTTTCTGGTGACTCATTTAGTGATGTCTCGCCTTATATTTAACCTCCATTGTGGGTTAAATCACGCAGACGTACTGTATAGCATGTTGCTGTATTCAGAAAGTCAACACAATTTTGTCCAAAGTGTCACAAAAGACTGTGTATAAATGGGAATTCCAAAAAAATGGGAAAATCAAAAGCTGGATTTCTTTTTTCTCACACCGATTCCATGACTTCGGTTTTGGTCTCGCCGTAGACTGTAGGGGTCGCTGTGTCAGTAATGCCAGGCTTACACCAAATGACTTTTCCAAACGATTTCACTGACACAGATGTCGGAATAAAATCTCGATTGTTTGGTACAAGGAAGTCAGGGTCAGGTTTTTCCTCATCTTGACGTTCCAATAAAATCAATCGTCTTTATTATTATAAGTCTTAAGCCTTGGCTCACACAAATTGTGACATGAACATTGTCAGCAACCAACAGGTGGCGCTCTCTCTCTCCCTCTCTCCCCAAGACCAAACAGGACATTAGATGTGTATCTCTATGCTGCAGGTAAAGGTGATTTTCAGTTCAGTAGGTCTATACCTACAGGGATCTGACCAAATAATGGAAACACTTTATACTGTGCTACACTTATTTCTAAATATATTTGGCCTATTTACTGGTTTATATGTTTCTCAGAGTTCTATGCAAATTACTGCACTCCAAAATGGAAGAGAAGTGATGAAAAAATATGTAAAACTCAAGCACTGAAATAACACAGCAATGTAATAATGTACATAAAATAATGATATTTGGCGTTTTCATTTGATCTCAACATCCCATTACAGTACTTCAGAAGCCACTTGGTTTATTACAGCCTGTGTGACTGACTGTTTTTTAATTTACTGATTGATTATTTTTAGGCATGTGTTGTCAAACATTTTGAAATCTTTAGGTGTAGGAGAATGTTAGACTTTAGTCTGTTAAAAGTCTTTTCAGAGTCTTTTAGGGTATGGTTGGCATGAAGTAACTTTAAGACGGGACACTGTATCGCAGTGTTTCTCAATCCTGGTCCTGGCGCCCCACCGCTCTGCACAATTTAGTGCTTCTCCTGTTTAAACACACCCACTTTATCTCAATAACAGGCTTGTTAATGAGCTGAGTCGTTGGATCAGGTGTGTTGGGAGCAGGAAAACACTAAAACATGCAGAGCGGTGGGGCGCCAAGACCTGGATTGAGAAACACTGCTGTATCGTGACTCCAACGGACACAAATCTTTGGCAATGATAGATGCAGTAGAGTTTGTAATTTGCTTCACTCTTACCCAGTTGGGTGTAAGCTTTGGCATCACTTGTTTGGCCACACAACCGAGTTCCTCCATTCATTCATCAACATTACGTTATCAATTAACATTTCAAAAATCGATTTGTGACATTTGTGAATCGATGTCCGCATCACAGTGCATCTAAGAATCGACCCCCAGTCAAGAGTGTACAGTGGTGCTTGAAGGTTTGTGAACTCTTTAGAATTTTCTATATTTCTGCATAAATATGACCTAAAACATCATCAGATGTCCTAAAATGAGACAAAAATATTATACTTGGTCATTTATTTATTGAGGAAAATGATCCAATATTACATATTAGTGAGTGGCAAAAGTATGTGACCCTTTGCTTTCAGTATCTGGTGTGACCCCGCTGTGCAGCAATAACTGCAGCTAAACGTCTCCTGTAACTGTTGATCAGTCCTGCACACCGGCTTGGAGGAATTTTAGCCCATTCCAGCAAAACAGGCCCAAACCATGATACTACCACCACCATGTTTCACAGATGGGATAAGGTTCTTATGCTTTAATGCAGTGTTTTCCTTTCTCCAAATATAACATTTTTCTTTTAAACCAAAAAGTTGTATTTTGGTCTCATCCGTCCACAAAACATTCTTCCAATAGCCTTCTGGCTTGTCCACGTGATCTTTAGCAAACTGCAGACGAGCAGCCCCCCCAAGCAATGTTCTTCTTTGGTGGAGAGCAGTGGCTTTCTCCTTGCAACCCTGCCATGCACAAACATTGTTGTTCAGTGTTCTTCTGATGGTGGACTCATGAACATTAATATTAGCGAAATGTGAGAGAGGCCTTCAGTTGTTTAGAAGTTACCCTTGGGTCCTTTGTGACCTCGCCAACTATTACACGCCTTGCTCTTGGAGTGATCTTTGTTGGTCGGCCACTCCTGAGGAGGGTAACAATGGTCTTGATTTCTTCCATTTGTACACAATCTGTCTGACTGTGGATTGATGGAGTCCAAACTCTTTTAGAGATGTTTTTTAAACCCCTTTCCAGCCTGACAGATCAGCATCAAACTGTTTTCTGAGGTTCTCAGAAATCTCCTTTGTTCGTGCCATGATACACTTCCACAAACGTGCTGTGAAGAGCAGACTTTGATAGATCCCTGTTCTTTAAATAAAACAGGGTGCCCACAAAATCACACCTGATTGTCATCCCATTGATTTAAAAAAACACCTGACTCTAATTTCACCTTCAAATTGCCACTCTTTTACCTACCTGTTCACATACTTTTGTGCCACTCACTGATATGTAATATTGATCATTTTTCTCAATAAATAAATGACCAAGTATAATATTTTTGTCTCATTGTTTTAACCTGGGTTCTCTTTAGATACTTTTAGGACTTGTGTGTGTGAAATCTGATGATGTTTTAGGTCATCTTTTATGCAGAAGTATAGAAAATTCTAAAGGGTTCACAAACTTTTCAGCACCACTGTACTTCTTTTCAGTCGCTCATTTTACCCACTTAAACAAACATGGTGAGCCTAAATAACCAAACTCCTTAATCAGAGATGTTCTACTTCTTTCCCCTGTGGAACTTCTCTTCATTGTAAAACTTTTAATTACTCTGGAGAGCATAAAGCTAAAAAATCGTGCTGTGCTTCATTTGCACTGCTCATACATTTTACCACGTTGAGGATGGCATGTTGGACAGTCAAAATCCTTCTTAATAGAATCCAGCACTGTGAAAGAATGCTGTCCCTGCCAGAGCAAGAGGGGGACGTCCGTTCCCCAAGCAAATTTGGCCATTTCTTCTGTCCTATTTATGTCAAGAGTCAGCACTAAGAGGGTTCTAATAAAAAGTGCTCACAGGACATGGACCGAAAAAACTGGGATCATAAATAGAAAAAGGTTTGGTGATTTACACTTGTGAAGGTAGGCTGAGAACAACTGCATGTAGGTCACCTGAGTTTTGTGGAGGAACTTGTTGGACTGAAATGGATTCTTTGTTCAACTTTCAGCACTTTTTGTGAGCACAAGCAGAAGAGCTTAGGCAAGGGGTGACACAAGGGGTTCCTGTGTGACTGAAACGATCAAGATTTGAGTCTTTCCTCAACATCACATTTCATCCATGAGGGTCTGGGTCATCACTGTTGAGTTTAATCAGATGTGCTGCATGAGACAGAAGGCTAATCTCAGCAGTGCTGTGGCTCTCCTGGGCTGGTGTTTGATACCCCTGGTGTAGCGTCCCACAGATGTTCTTTCAGGTATTTAATATGAAGTCAGATGGACTAGAAGGCACAAAGGCTGCTGCCATAATATCTTGCCTCATATAACATAGAATAAAGGAATAAACCATGAAGTGGAGTGCCTAAAACCTCTAATCCATGAAAAAAGTCACTGTTACATATGGCCTTAAGGCAAATTTCAGAGCTAGATGAGATTAGAGCTGATAAATGAGCACATGGTGAATCAGAATGGGTCAGTATTAGAGCTGGATGACAGCAGAACCATATTTGGGTTGAGCAGGATGGGATTGGGACTGGATGGGATTGAAGCTGAATCAGATTGAAGTTGGGCGAGATCAGAAGCAGATTTAATCCAAGTTGGATTTGATTTCAGTTGTATATAATTAAAGATGGATGGGATTAGAGCTGGAGAGACTGGAGTTGTATGAAACTAGAGTTGGATAAGATGAGGGCCTTTATAAAGGTGACCGGATTGTTCCATCTGGAGCAGTAATAGAGAGGAAGATATTTGGGCTGGAGCAGATCAAAGCTGGAGGCAGATATGAGTTAGAGAAGATTGGCATCAGAGTTGAATGAGAACTGAATGAGGTTGGAAGCTGAACAGAACCAAAGCTGGATGAGTTTGGTGCTGGACATGCACAAGTCAATAACTGACAAAATCAGAATTAAATAACGTTGAAAAAAAAAAAAAAAAGAACTGGAGCTGTGTGAGGTCACAGATGGACTAGTTCCAGCCCTCACACTGTTACTCAGATCAGAGGACATTAACTCCCTCCTTCCGCTGATTGACAAAGCATGCCAACAAATGTTTTCCGCAGAGGGCACCAGACCCTACAGTGACTCTGTGACTAAATAATGCCATTATTAGCATGATTGCCCATAGGGGCAATTGTTATCTGAAGGTCTTCTTCTTCAACGTTTTTGGAAATAATTTAATTTCCAGAAACAGGAAATTTTGCAGGGTAGTTCAGCTCAAAATAGAATAGGGGTTGGGTGATATTGAAAGCGATTGGCTCTTGGGTTGTGGCTCTGGGGCCACAATTTTTCCATAAACTCTCTTTATGTGGATAACCTTTGTATTGTAGGGATGACCTTCACTTGAAAGGCTTTTAAATGTTTAATTGAAAGTATGTAGATCTTGTTTCCAATAACTAAACTGTTTAAAGTTGGTTAAATTTAGATGCTTACCTTGTCAACTCTTACACTCAAGTGAGGCTAAGGTTAAGAACATATTTATGAACATAATGCTTACAAGAATACCACCTGTTCTTAGAACTGTTCTTAAGAAAAGAGTTAAGAAAAAATAGATCAGCTATTTGAAGAATAACAAGTTTTTGGAACTTTTTTCTTAAGAATGAAGTTCAAAAAAGCACATTTAAGAAGATTTTCTTTCTTAAGATACCTTCTTGAATCCGGTCCCTGCACTTTAGTGGATCTGTACTAGAGCAGAAACCATTGCAGCTCTATGAGATCAGAGCTAGACAAAGGCTGGACAAATTTTGAACAGTAGTGGAGCTGGAGAAGGGCTTAAAATTTAGAGCTGTAGGTCATCGTTGCCTTGAATTGAATTTACCACATCGCAGTAAGACCTGAACTAACAGTGCACGTACTGCGTTCTCCATACTGCTTCTGGGTGGAATTTAGTTTGTATATTATATTGTACGTTATTTGAAAGACCTATTCAGGACGCTGTACATCTTCCCTTCACAGTCTCGTCCATTACAGGCGCGTGACGTTCCAGTCTGCAGCGTATCAATTGCCCTTTCACTCACATCTCCTGACATTTGGTGCTTTGTGGAACGAACAGCAAACTGCATTTGGCCTTTCTTGCAGTGAGCTAAGGTTTGAATGAAGGGCTTTATAAAAGTGACCTGATTAACCCGATGGTTCCACCCGGAGCTCATTAGGTAACAAAACACCCAGTGACCTTTTGCTAGTTGGAATGTCTCACTGCACAAGCTGCAATGCTAGTTATAAGGTAAATCATATGACATATAAACTAACTTGGTCGAAGAAAACAACCTATGTTTTTGTTTCATTCCACAAAATGTCATGTCTTTCCCGACTTCCTGAAAGCATCGCCACACAACGACCACCGTCAGATGGATGAGTGATTGTTTGTGATCCTCGCTCTGCCTCGGTGCATTCAGGAAATCCATCCCAGAGCTTAAAAATCTCTCCAGCATTGTGAAATGTGTAAGGATTTATACAAGATGCCATACAAGACCACATGTATGTGGACATCTGAACATCACAACCATCCCCATTCTAAAATCACAGCCGTTAATTTGGACTCCACTGATGTTCGGTGATATCTGGTCATCTCGAAATGTGTTAAATGGGGCCACATTTGGCAAACCCATTCTTTATTGACCAGAATTGCTGTGTCTGTTTGGGTTTTCCTCTTAGAACACTGGCTTTCCTCCCAAAATGCCTTTGCATGGTGTGGTAGGGATGGGGTAGGCACTACATATACAAATATTGATGGTTATGAGCGAGTAACGATGTCACAATGTCTAATCCCAATTTACAGACTCCTGTTGAACTCCTTATATGTAACAGCATTATTTCACTGGTTTACCGATAATACTTCTTTCATGTTCGCGCCGGTGTTTTTGCTGCCCTGGTACATTTGGTGCCCTCAACATTCAATTCATGGCTACGACCTGTCAGCATGTAACTGTGGGACTATGGGACTGTGGTGGCCTAGCAGTTAAGGTACTGGACTCAACTCCCACCACTACTAAGCTGCCACTGTTGGGTCCTTGAGCAAGGCCTTAACCCACAAATGCTTGGATTGTCAGACTGTATCAGTTTGTAAATCCGTCTGCAGAAGAGAGTCTGCCAAATGGCATAAATGTAAATTTAGTATTTGAGCCTGGTTCCTGTCATCATTTCTTCCTGGGGCATCTTCAGGGAGTTCCCTGTCACCTCTGGCTGCTCAACAGTGGTCCAAGCTCTGCTTTTTGTAAAGCTGTTTTCCATTTCCATTTATTTTTATTCTCTTCTCCAGTGCAACTGATACAATCTTACAATCCAAGCAATTGTGGGTTAAGGCCTTGCTCAAGGACCCAACAATGGCAGCTTGGCAGAGGTGGGATTTGAACCCTGAATCTTCTGTCCCGTAGAACAGTACCTTAACCGCCAGGCTACCACAGTCCCATTGTGTCCTGCTTTGCAACAATGTTCTACTGATAAAAGTGCTACTAACTAATTTAAAGCACAAACTGCCATCGCAATTCTCATTCTCTTTTCCGTATGGCTTTTTTATTGTTATTCTTTCTTACTCTTGTAACTTAATCCGATGTTTACCCCATCAGTGTGTGTTTGTGGCATTCTGATTTAACAGAAAAGCCATCGCTTCATAGCATGTAATTGCCTACCTTCCCATTTTAAGAGAAGGCTGTTATTTTTCAGCTTTATTTCAAGAGCGTAGCTGCACCAACAAGCCTGATCAAATGTGACTCTGAAGTACTGGCCGGCGCCGATCGGTGGCACTTTTCTACCCATCAAGGCTCCCTTGCTGGTTTTAACGAGAGCCCTGATTCTCGTGAGTCAGCCTAAAACCTCCGAATACATTCAGTCCTTTTTTTATATTGTTCTCTTCCTTTGCTGTAATGCAACTCTTCCTTCTGTCCTTAATGTGACACATCGATGCATCGTAGGAGCGATCAGGCGCCATTAGCAAAATGAATGAAGCAAATGAACAGAAACGACTTCCCGCTCAGATTCAGCTGAGCCGAGACCGGCCCGATGATAATCAGATCTATTTCCAGAGATGAAATAATGGTCACCTGCAGATGTGTCATGGTTATTACACCACAGAGGTAATATAAGATCTACAGAGAGCAGGTCGCATAGTTCGTATTCATTTCATAAGCGTCTCATCACAGGTGCTTTGTTCACGAAGATTTACCGGTCTAAGGATCTTCAGTTTCGGGAAACATAACCTCATAAGTAACATGACTCATCACGCTGGAGATGACTCAGTGCATCAGCACTTCTGTGGAAGAAACATGATTTTAGTGGCCTTCCACAAAATCCCCAAAAAGATCTGTGAATGTTAGCTAATGGATGTAATATTTTTGCATATAAATAGCATGATTGGCAGACGTGTTTTGTGGCATTTTACATTTTTGGAGGAGCTTTCCCAAAATTAATGCTGAACCACTATGGGGTAACATGCATCTCATTTCAAAGCTGTCTAGAAAATCATCGACAAAATCAGCTAGACACAAAAATTGCCAATAAAGGCAAACAGACCGCGGGCTAAAAATATTTCCAGCTACTTATACATATAGAACACTCGAAACTCATCTCTGTTTGTGCAAGTGCCACTTCGGATGATTCACCTATTAATGAAAAGCAGCGCAAAGGCACTCAATTCCAGCCGAGTGGCCTCGTCCTGCGGTCTCGATCACCGTAACAGTGGACAGGAGATGGATGCGTTCAGTAATGAGGCAGCCATCAAGGCCGCTGCATTATGCAAGAATCAACATGAAGAGGAATGGCAATTTTACTTTTCCAAATTCCATGAATATATGCATACATAAAAGGTTTTGGAAATGGTCTCCAACACGGGCCGTTTCAAACCAGCAATTATGGCTTTGACAAGGAATAACAGCAACTCTATTTCAATGTGACGCTGTTCCAGACCTGTAAAGATTCAGCCTCACCAAGCAGCAGCTCAGACGGAGCTCGGTCTAAAAATACAGGGCTGTGGGCCTTCACACACCCTCACACTCAGGACTGCTTCGGAGCAGCATATGATGCAAAACGTGGATTAGGTATCATTCTACCAGGGTGAGGCTGATAAAGACGTGACTGTATGCTCTCCTCAAGCACTGCTGCATCTCTTATTTGATTGATTGTGAGGCCAAAAGAGTGAACTTTGGCTTGAGCAAGGGACGTCCTCAAAATTGCACGATGATCCACAGTGGGCTAAGGTGTGCAAATCGATGACTGAGAGGGCGGGGTGATGTCGAGAGAGAAAACAGAGCATTACTCATAATGTGAGCTGTCTGAGGTAGCGGTCTTCAGTTTTGACTAGAAAAGGAAATGAGAAAACAGGTTCTGTTTATAGCCACAGCTAAGTAAACGCTCATACTGTATGTGCTTTAGGATGGTGTGGTTGGTTTATTCGTTTTTTTTTACCACACAACCGCATTGATGGCTATTCATTACAGGAGCAACATTATATCGATACGACTCAGACACAACCATATGTGGGTATTTCTTCTTTGGGAGTATACAGTACTGTGCAAAAGTTTTAGACCGCCATTAGATTTATTGTTGTAGCAATGGTATAATGAACATATTGTCAACTGGACCCCAAAATTTCAAAACTTGGCTTCGTCACTGCATAATCGTCTTCTCCACTGATCTTCATTCCAATCTTTGGGAGCTTTAGCATATCGTAGCCTTTCCACCCTGTTCCCCTTCTGAAATATTGCCATATTGGAAGCTACCCTTCCAAATAGACCATTCCTGATCAAGAAGGGTCGACTTGGCATCCCGATGAAGCGGCCAGATGCTGCTATTGCTCTAGTTTAAGAGGGGGTCACACAAAATACTTACACCTGTACCCCATAGAAGCTGTTTTTTCTGTTGTATTTTCTGGTTGTATTCTAATGAAGAGACTGAGAAGTAATTATATATGGTCATTATACCATTGATAAAACAATCAAATATTGTTTTATCAAGATCCTGTAACTTTGTGTATCGGACTAAATAATGCCGATATGCATATTTTGTACCTTATTTTATTCAATATTTTATTCATCTGTTAATATTTGCTTAGTTTCTGTTTTTTGATCTATTACTACAGACTTCTTTGTCTAGATAAATTAGTTTCATTCTTACATTTAGCACCAAGGCCACCCAAGGAGGATGGGGCCCATTTTTAAGTCTCGGTCCTCCCAAGGTTTCTTCCTTATCACGTTTATAGGGAGTTTTTCCATGCCTCTGTCGACCTAGGCTTGCTCAGTTTGGGATTGGCCCTAGAGATTAGAAGATAATCTAAAATTGTAAAGTTGCTTTGAGACAGTGTTCCACTGTATAAAGCACTATAGAAATAAATCTGACATGACTTGAACATCTAATCTAATCTAATGGTGGCCTCACACTTTTGCACAGTACTATATAAGGAACCCAGAGTACCCAGAGTTAACCAACCCAGACTTTTGCTCAAAAGTCCAACAGTGGCAGCTAGTTGAACTCACAACCTTCCAACTAGTAGTGTTGAACCTTAACCACTGAGATGGCACTGATCTAAATTAAGATCAGCCTCAGACCATTATTACGATTTAATTTCGGTAACCTCTTTGTACTAGTGAGGGTACTTGGTACATGTTCACGGGATGGCTAAGGGAAACCGAGTATCTGAAGGACAAATTAAGAGCATCCCCACCCCCCACCCAGTGACTAAACAGGGTGTCGAAACTGGGACTGACTTTGTAGCTCCAATACCATGGTTTCTCCCACCATTGTTTCTTGTTCACCAAACTTAACAGTTGGCACTATCCTTTGAAGCAGGTAGAGTCCTCCTGGCTTCAAGCAAACACAGATTCATCCATTAGATTGTTAAATGGTGTATGATTCATTACTTAAGGGGATATTTCCATGTTTATGGCCCAGAATTCAATGAACACATTTTAGCTCCTCTAATGGAAACCCAATCCTTGAAGCTCCTGAAGAAGAGCTCACAGAGATCACAACTGATTAGCGATCACAAGCTTGTTGAAAAGTTGCTCAGACAGTGATCTCTAACGCACGGGACAAAAGCTGATATGATGCCATACTGATGAAGTCTATTTGCTTTTATCTGTGTACGCCCCCCAACACAGGCGCATATTTAACGTTCCCAAGCGCCTACGCAATGAGCGTTGGCCGATGCTGGCGAAGTGTAAGTGCAAGTAATCAGTAGTGCATTATAGTGGGCATTTATGCTCACATTAACCCTCTGCTGACCCTGGTAGAATTGAGTCACAAGGCATTTTATTGGCCAATCCATCCACATGTAATTACAGATAGAACGGATACTAAAAACTGCAGAGGTGAACTATTGTTCATACATGCCACCATCAAGTTCTACAGTTTGTCACAGTGATGGAATCATGGGTGCCATTTTCTACATTATTTAAACCCATAAGGTCGCCATTTCACCAAGTTATAACATTCTACATACATTCACTGACACTTTATTAGAAGGTCTTACAGTTGAGCTGAGCAGTTCAAGAAACAAGGGCTTTCCTCAAGAGCCATTTTGTGTACAGGAGCATTATTACGCTGAATCAAAACAGAACATGCGAACAAATCAAATACACAATGCGAATCTAAAAGCTCAGAACTTACAACCCCAAATCAGAAAAAATTTGGGATGGTATAAAAAAATGCAGTGTTCCTTACGTTTATTTTGACTTTTATTTCATTGCAGACAGTATGAACTCAAGATATTTCATGTTTTGTTCACAGACCACAATGCACATTTCCACTGTGTGATGGTCCATCCCAGATGCCTCTATTTTGACGCCTCTGCTTCTGGACATGGTTAACATGAGGCTTATTTTTTCACAGTAATGTTGTAAGTGGCATTTGTGAATGTACCTGATTTCTGAATGTATTGTAGTGCTTCACAAGGTAATCCGTCTACTGATGGTGTTCTTAATGCAGTGCTGTCTGAGAGATCGGAGATCACGGGTGTTCAGCTTCATTTAATGTTCAAATCCCTTCCAATCTTTCTTTGAGGAGCATTGTTTTTAAGCACTTCAATAATTTTGTAACGCATTTGTTGATAAACTGGAGATCCTCTGATCATCTTTACTCCTGATAGACTCAGCCTTTTGTGGATACTGCGTTTGGACACCTGTTGACATCAGATCATTATTTAGTTGTTGTTTTTTTTACCACATTACTAGCCCTACATTGCCTCTCTCCCAACTTCTTTTTGGAATGTGTTGCATGAAATGCAGGAATGGATGTTTATTAACAAATGAAATTAAGTTGAACAGAAAAAGCATGAAATATCTTGGGTTCATATCCAAGTAGCACTGTGCTTTTTATTATTATTATTATTATTATTATTATTATTATTATTATTAGCATTTTCCATACTGGTCACAACTTTTTCTGATTTGGAGTTCTACAACAACAAATAATTAGATTATTACTGTATGCTTGATTATATGCACATATTTACAGTGGATGTGGCCAAAACAGCCAAATATTTTATATATTTATGATTGCATTATCATGAATAAATGTGTGGTTTTCTCATTGCTTCTAGTAAATTTGAATCATTAGGTCAAATTATGGCATCAATGTCATCCTGATCACTACAGGCAAATGTCAAACGCTATCTAACTCCATCTGTCCCTGTAGCAGCTCCTCTTGTCCGGCTGAACGTGGGCTTTCCAGACACTGCAGCTTCTCCTGTCAGCTATATTTATACCTACACTTATAGGGCACATGACATCAACCCTGTGACAGCATTTCATGTTTTAATGGGGAAATTCTGACACGGTCTGTAATGGTTGGTATTGTAGCTGTGAAGCTGCAGGTATGTAACATGGCCAGAACTGTGGACCCCCAAAATATTGGGCATATAAAGGCATGTAATATCTGTAAGCAAGCATTTGCACAAGAATTGGTCATACTGAAGAGCTAAAGGAAGGGACACATGGCACTGCCCGGGATGCCACCTCTATAACAAGTTAGTCCGAATTCTGTCCTGCAAGAGATTTTCTGGTCACCAGTAAATAGTACTGCGAAGCAGAATCATCTAAGAGAGGCAATAGCTCAGTTGTCAAACAGAATAGCACAAAATATTAAGAAAACCATATAAGAACAGGATATACAGCAGTGTGCAAAAGTCTTAGGCCACCATTAGATTGGACATACCATTGTTTGAGCAATGGTATCATGAAATACATGTAATTTGTATGCAGTAAACTGAAAAACAACTACAAGCTACAGAAGTAAATATTTAGTGTGATCTCCTCTTACACTTGAACAGCAGCAGCATCTGGCAGCTTCATCAGGATCTACAGCCTAAAGAAGCTTGATCAAGAATGGTCTTTTTGGACCATTTTCAGAAGGGGAACAGGGTAAAAAGGCTAAGATATGCTCACAAAGATTGGAATAAAGATCAGTGGCAAAGAGGATTAAGGAGTGACGAATCCAAGTTTGAAATTTTTGGTTCCAATTGTCAACAATGTGTTATCTAACAGTGACCTAATGTTGAGGTTGGCACTTATACCCTTCACCTTCTGGTCAGTATTCCAGTACAATCCACTGAAGTGAGATTCTAACTTTAACCACTGTGACAACTTGGGGACGATTCTTTCTGGTTTCAGTATGGCATGGTCTCCATGCCCAAATTAAGCTACATAACGTAATCGCTTGTTGACTTGGGTGTGAAAGAACTTGACCGACCTGCACAGAGTCCTGACATAGTCAACATAATCCATGGAGGTCAGGTTCCAATCTCGAGTGCTTAACCTCTCAGAAGAGTAGAGGCGCTTGAAGTAAACTGTGGATTCATACAATATTAATTCCCCTGGCTATTTACAATTTC
Organism: Ancistrus triradiatus; assembly: GCA_025084515.1. Classification (NCBI taxonomy): domain Eukaryota; kingdom Metazoa; phylum Chordata; class Actinopteri; order Siluriformes; family Loricariidae; genus Ancistrus; species Ancistrus triradiatus. The sequence goes on along the minus strand of JAJAGP010003337.1, from coordinate 28,476 downwards.
AGCATAATTAACAATGTGCCGGTGTTAGTGGTGCATCAGCTTTCTGCCTAATACAGGCTCTCACACGTCTGACCGTGTTTACCCTGAAGGTGAACGTCTACAGAATATATCCATGCAATAAAACACTAACTGAAGACAAATGAATGTTTAGGGAAACAGATGAAGGCAGCAGGGTCTTATTACCCATTGCAGGGACATCCAGTCAATAAAATCCTGGCGCACTGTTATTCCTATCAATATTTAATGTCAAGGCTTTGAAAAGGTCTGTGCTGGTCTTAAGCAGAGTCATTTCGATTTTTCTTCCTTTCTCAAATGGGACACGGGCTGCAGGGAAGCGGTTTCTTGATTTGAGTGATAGACGTTAGTGTATGAGGGCTACTGTGTTGTCTAGACACAGGCGTGAAACAAATCACTCGCTTACCTTTTTTGACATGACCTTGCCTTATATGGTACTGCTTTCTGGTCATTTAGTCCTAAATCGGATCAAACTGGCAGTCGCTGCTTCTGTAGGATGCATCTTCAAGGGTTTTGAGATTGACATTCTGGGTCTGTAGATGATTAGAGAAGTATAGTTGGAAGAGGGAAAAATGTGAACCTTTAAACATATTAGTCTGTAGGAGTCAGTAAGGATTTTGCCCTTCAGAACAGATCTAAGATCAATTAAGTGTTATTTATTTCCACAAGGAAATATTAACATATTGAAGTCCAGGACAAAGGGCTATTGGTAAAACCCATACAAAAAGGAACAAACCAAAAAAGCTTTTTAAATCAAATAAAATTTGTTTGCAGTTTAAAGCTTTCTTAAATCCAGTAAATACATATGAGAATACTTAAGCTCAAGCTCAATCCTAAGCTGAACGCCCATGATCTCCGATCCCTCACACGGTACTGCATCAAGAACCATCATTCATCAATAGCGGATAGAACCACATGGACAAGAGATCACTTTATCAAACCTTTACCGAGCTCTACAATACAGAGTTACATTCACAAATGACACTTAAAACGTTACTGTGCAAAAAAGAAGCCTTATGTTATAACCATGTCCAGAAGCGGCATCGACTTCTCTGGGTTCTGAGGCATCTGGGATGGACCATCACACAGTGGGAACGAGGATTCTGCGGAAGAAATGGACGCTGTGTGCTCCGGACCAAAGACGAAAAAAAGGATCATCCAGACTGTTATGAGTATGGGTACTGTCACGGTATGGGGTCGGGTCAGGGCCCTTGGCAAAGGTCATTTACACTTCTGTGACACAGCATTAATGCAGAAAAGTACACAGACTTTAGAGCAACATAAGCTGCCTTCAGGACGACATCTTTTCCAGGGATGTCCATGCATTTTTCAACAAGACAATGCAAAACCACATGCTGCACACATTACAAGGCATGGCTGCAGAAGAAGAGAATGTCCCCTTTAGAGAATGTGTGGAGAATTTTGAAACGAAGGAAGTTACAACGTCTTAAGTGTGGTGAAAAGGAACAGCAATGTTACAAAGTGGTAAATGCTTTACCGTCCCAACTTTTTTTTTAATGTGTTGCAGGTCTGACATGCAGGAACTGATGTTTATTAACAAATGAAATGAAGTTGACCAGACGAGACATGAAATATCTCAGGTTCATACGGTCTGCAATGAAATAACAGACAAAGTAAATGTAAGGAACACAGTGTGTTTTTATATGCATTTTCCATGCTGTCCCAACTTTTTCTGATTTGGGGTTATAGTTACCTACATAGAGTGGTGTGACATAATACGTCTCAGAAGCATTCTTCTAGTTCTGGAAAGTCACAGATGCACAACGAAACGTTTTATGAACTGAATCCAATATGTAGGACTATGGGAGGCGCTCATATCTGCAGCCCTACAGCTTATAGGACTGTGTGAGAAGATCGCTGATCTGTACATGTAATGGAAATTACAGAGGAGGTATAGAGGCCGGAGGTGAGTGAGAACGGAAAAAAAGCATTCAGATTAAAGGTAATACCAGACATCTGCATCACAACCTTTCAACAAAATACAGTAGGTTGTGTTTTGAAATCCGTTCCACCATGCAATAAATCTGTGAGGGACAGAATGGCTTTATTTTCCTTTTTTTTTGTTTCACATTGCAGCCCTGCTTTTCATTGTCATTTCAGTGGCTTTGGCGCCTATCCCCAGATATCACAGAGTGCAGGAGTAATTCCCATCGCTCAGACACAGCCCATCATGTCTGCACGTGACGCTCGACTTGACCAGAGAGGCGGTGTCGGGATCAAACTCAGGCATTTATAAATAAATAAACTCAGGTTACAAAGTGTGCGTTAAAGCAGGAGTTTATGGAGTTTACCGAATGGTCACTTTATCAGAGACAGCCATCTAGCAGCACATTGGACCTCCTTTGATCTTCAGAACTGCAGCAATTAATCATGGCGTAGATTCCACTAGGCTTTGAAATTGGCCTGCAGGAATATCCTCTCACATTTGGTGCAAATTAGATGGAGGTACTGACATGCTCTGAACAGCCCGTTCTACCTCGTCCCAGAGATGCTCTATAGCAGTGGTTCTCAAAGTGGGGGCTGTTGTGGGGGGCTGCAGCAAGGCAGAGGCAATTTTGAGAAAATATATTGAAAATAGTGAATGTTCATAAACATTACAACTTTAAGATACATGTGTGTCACTTGTAAAAATGCCACTTTGTTTTGCCAGAGGACAGCAATAGCAGCTGCACAATGTCCCGGGCCAGTAAAAAGAGATGTCGGAACAACATTGCACATCCAAGCCCATGAACTTCCCCCAGCCGCTCAAGTTAACAGAACGTAAGTGAGGCCAAAGTCAATTCACTTGAATTGACTGTGGTGGCCTAATAGTTAAAGTACTGGCCTCTGGACCAAAAAGTTCGGGGTTCAAATCCCACCTCTGCCAAGGAGCGGAAAAAGAACACAGCATCCCAAGACTTGCTACCCACAGTAAAATTTGGTGGCGGTTCCATCATGCTGTGGGACTGTGTGGCCAGTGCGGTACTAGGAATCTTGTTAAAGTTGAGGGTCGCATGGATTCCAGTTAATATCTCCAGATTCTTGAGAACAATGTTCAAGAATCAGTGACAAAGTTGCACCGAGGCCAATGACCCCAAACCCTGCTCAAAATCTACTAAGGCATTCATGCAGAGGAACCAGTACAATGTTCTGGAATGGCCATCTCAGTCCCCAGACATGAATATTACTGAAAATGTGGGCTGTCCATGCTCGGAAACCATCAAACCTGACTGAACTGGAGATGTTTCTAAAGAAGAATGGTCCAAAGCACCTTCAACCAGAATCCAGACTGGAAGCTGTAGGAAGCGTTTAGCGGCTGTTATTTCTACAAAAGGAGGATCTACTAAATATTGATGTAATTTTTCTGTTGGGGTGCCCAAATTTATGCACCTGCCTAATTTTGTTTGAATAATTACTGCACACTTTCTGTAAATCCTATGAACTTCATTTCACTTCTCAAATATCACTGTGTTCATCTGCTATATGATATATTTAACTCAGGATGCTGATCTGAACAACCAATGATTTATAAACTAAAATCATGAAAATTATCAGGGGTGCCCAAACTTTTTCATACGACTGTACATGCAAATAATGAATAGCTTTAACATATTTATAATAAAACGGAAAGATGGGAATATTACAATAGAAAGAGTACAAGTGAAATGCATTGCAGCTATGCTAGCGCATCAATAGAGTTCATCAATAGACTAAGTGTTTTGCTTTCACTTTCAATCACTCACTCAATTACATGAGATTTTTCAACTCTATTATAAAATAAGCTTTGTGTTAATACTTTTGGAAATCTGTATTCTAATGTAAGTGTTAATGTGTAATAGGCACAGTTATGATACAGTACAGACGGCGTTAAACTCATCGGTTCATGATATATTTAACTTACGATGGATTTGTTGAACATATCCCCATCATAAATCAGGGAGTTCCTGTACAATACAACTCCATTAATGCTGATAATACCTTATACTGGGTGGATTTACTGAGGGTCTGGAATGGATTAACTCAATTTACATTATTCCTTATGGGAATTGTTTTCTCGGTACTCGAATTAACGACTACACATGAGATACCACTGTATATCCAATAAATAAATCAACAGATAAATCTGCACAGCCTTAATTCTGTTGTCCACAAGTGGCACCATGCATGAAAGGGTTTAAATGTGAGCTGAAATCTCTTACAGATGAGATCAACTTTCAAAACTTGGCTGTTACGAATGAACTCGTCTGTAATCTTTACAGTAAATTCTAGTTTTTTCCCCCCATCAGTTTCATTGTTTGCTGAATAACATTAATACATTTGTGGTTCGTGAAAGAAACAGCATCGTCTTCATCTCATCAGGGAACGACTCGATGGTGGGAAATGAACTTTGGATGAGCTGTGAAGATTAATGCGCTGCTGTCGTTTCAGATTCAGGGCCGTGCTTCTGACTTTCAGTGGGAAAGCTTTGTGTGTCTGCAGCGAAGGAGCTTTTCTTTTTTTCCTAATAAAGGACAGATAACAGGGGATGGCAATATATTTGGTTCAAAAACAATCAGCTTTCAGCGGAGCAGATTCAGCGCTGATTCTCCGATCGCACCGATGCTGGATGGTCCAAGGCTCGGGCCGTTCCATTAAGGTGACGTGATGGATGTGCTGGAAGGCTAGCTCGCGTAAATACACTTTCTCTGATCTCTGATTGGTTTGAGATCGCTCAGTTATTTCAGTTGGGGCGAAAACTGATTGGGCTTTTTTTTTGTGTGTGCTTTTCAATTTGTTTGCCACTTGGTGAAATGAAAACAAGTGGATTACACTCACACAATGTGGACACATTTGCTTCATTAAAAGAACAAGATATCTTCAAATCTCTTATTATATGTTTGTGTGAATAAAGCTTGTTGTTACCTGGCAACGCGGCTGAGGAGTGATACCGGTTTTGTATGACAAAGCCATGCTGTTATCACTAATATCATCACGGAGACAACACTTCTCACCCAATGAGATGGGAAGGTCAGAACCAACTGTTGCTTAAGAGTGGATACATACGAGATAAAGGTGCATTTGATTTACTGCATTTAACAGACTTATTGAGAGTGACTTACAGTTAAGGTTAAGGACCCAACATTGGCAGAGCCAATTATGCCATTAGGAGGGCATAAGCTTCAGCAGAGAAAATTGAACTGTGCTTTGGTAGGTCGACTCTAGATGAACGTTGTCCAGATACCATTGCCGCAGAGACTCTATTCTCAGTTTTGGAGTTGTCTGTATATATGGATAGGTGGAGTGGGAATTCTTCTCTGATGTCCAGGAACTTGTTGAGGTAGGTGTTCGGGCGGGTGGTAGATTTCTTTTTGCAGGCAATGTCTAGGATTGTGTTAGGTTTTTCAAAGTTCCATGGTGGGATAGGATTGAGGGCCATCTGTGCTATATCATTCAGGTCTACAGCGAGTTCTCTCAAGTGGCTGTATATTGGTTGGTACAGCGGAGGCTATGACAGGGAGAACGTTGAGGCATATGCCGGGTTTTGTGGGTTGGCTTTCAGTTTGATGGCATATTGGTGGGCTAATTTCAGTCGTCTGTGCTCTAACGATGGTTTGTAGGCTTCTGTGTACAGGCTCTGCACAGGGGAGGTTCGGTATGCCCCCAGTGCCAGTCTGATGCCTTGGTGGTGTACAGTGTTTAGATTGTTTAGTACGACTTCCTGGCGGCTCCGTAAATCATACTACCATAATCTAACAATGACCTGATGATGGTCCTGTACTGTACATTCGTATAAGGGGTTGGAATTCTGTGCCCCATTTTGTCCTGGCCAGAAATGTCATTATATTTAGCCTCTTCATGCATTCACTTTTAAAAATTCTTATATGTGGGATGAAGGACAGTTTGGAGTCCAACGTCAGTCCAAGGAATTTTGTTTCTTTGGCTACTTTGATAGGTTCCCCTCCAGATGGAGTTCTGGCTCGGAGTGAAGTGATTGTAGCTTGCAGAAGTGTATGGAATTATGTAGTAAACAAAAAAAGTGTTAAACGATATGTTTTTAACTTTTGATTTTTCTAAGTAGTCACCTTTTGCTTTGATGACAGCTCTTGGCATTCTCTAAAATCAGCTTTAAGGTCATCAATTAACAGGTGGGCACTGTCAGGAGTTAACATGAGGTCTTTCATGCCCTCTTAATATGTTTGCGACCATCAGCTTTGTTGTGCAGAGGTATCTGAAACACAGAATCTAAAGTATAAAACTTATGCTGGTTTCTTTAACACTTTTTTTTACTACATGATTCCATGTGTTCTCTCATAGTTCTGATGTCATCAGTATTAAACTACACTATGTAGAAAACAAAAAATAAGGAAAAACACTGGGTGAGAATGCAACATTAAATAATACACTGCCTAAAATTTGTATTAATTATTATTAAGGTAATGTAACTTTCGAAAGAAAATGGTCATGATTCTTTCTTTTCTCCTCTTAAACTTAATCAGAATCACCACATAAAGCCACCTGAATATAAACAACAACATCCATTCGATCCATTTCTTATTAAATGTGAAAATATAATAATTTCAGATTTTGCACACATGGTAAAGTAAAGCAAGCGGCCACAAACACAATCTTAATGTCAGACTATTAAAAATAAAGCGGGTTCATTGATCGGATACTAAACGAGAAGGGCAGGAACCATTTTCCCTATTAGCCAGTCAGAGTGCAGATTTTATTTAGGCATTCAGAGAAAGAACTGATTGATTCTGTTTGAATGGACTGTTGATGTTCGATAGCGATAGAAAAAAGTTCTGTTTATAATTAATGTTACCTCAGTCAGACGCATCGGACTCGGCCAAATGAGGTCTGAAGACTCAAGTACTACAACATTACCTAAGCCTTTATGAACTGGTCTTCAGTAAATGTGGCCCCTGGTATCTCATTACGCAGTAAATTAGGCAAACCTGTTGCTAAAATCCCCAGCATGACTCTGACTCTGGGCCCTGGGGACCTGTCTCAAATCAGACGCCTTCTCTCCTGCCTCCAGAGCTCATGATTCCATGATTGCACTCTTGTGCATTCAGGCTTGCAAACAGAACTGTGTAGCACAACAGCAGATAAAGGGCTGTGCTGGCAGCGACAGCCGATCAATATCTGCGTTATTGATTCGCATCTCTGAATGCAAAACAGGTGGCACTTCCACTTTCAGATATGAAAGCAGCCTGTTAGAATTCAAAGGCTGGAGCAAAAGCGTGTTGCTAAAAGGGCGGAAGCTCATGTTGACAGATGGTCGGTTCACAATGCATCTCATCTGACCTAAACAAAGCACTGTGATTCGGATATGCCGTGTAATAGTGTCAGTGTGCCTAGAGCTACAGAAAAATACTTTATGCTCTACTTATTATCAGTTATTATTAGCTGTACATGCATTTTTATTTTCTGAAATTTCCCTACCACGGGGCAGCATTGCTCACAGCTCCAGAAATTGTCTTTGTCAGGTTTGCATGTTCTCCATGTCTGCACGAGTTTACTCTGGGTACTCCAGTTTTGGCGCCCGAGTTTGTATATTTGCTAAATGAAAACGAGTTCCAGTAGCACTGAGTCATGGCTGTCATTCAGGCAGATGTTTGTTAAACCAGTCCTGTCATTCCATTAAATCGTTTCCTCCCATCGCTGGCTGACATTACCCAGACCCTGGTCTGAGTCACTGTGCAGTTACAGGGATATTCGTTAATAAGAGGAATGGCTCGGCGTGGAGCGTAATGGCTTTGTGATGGGAAGCGATCACTGGGATTCATCTGCCATATGGTGATGAATACGACACTGCGGTACTGTTTTTCTAGCCTTCCGTCGGGTCCCTTCTGCAGCCAACGCCATGAGTCCCTCGACAGCGTGTGAGCTTATGGTGGATCTGCGACTGGAAGTCAGTAGCCAAAGGCAGTCCGTCGAGAAAAGGAGCTTCTGAGCCTCTGGTGTTATATGGCAGATGGAAAGAAAAAGGCCCATTTGTTTCAGTGTGAGGCAGATTGTTCTCAAAAGTCTCAAAAACCTCAAAAAAAGATGACTACAAAGGGATAGTCATGCCCATTTATTTTTAATGCGCATCCTAATGCCAGAGATTTGCTAAAAATGAATTCCCAAAGCCATTTCTGGGAGAAAAGGTGGTAAAACATGATTAGATTACATAAACGCTCATGCTTCACAGCATGGAAAAACTCAGCTCACATTGCTTAGCAGACTCCCTTATTCAGATCGGCTTGAACTGAATATTGCTCAAAGGTCCAACAATGACCCAAAAAACCCCAAAAAAAACAGGTGACTGTTGCAATATGATGGAATTCAAAATATGATTCCAACTTTACAACATATCACTTTGTTTTTTTGTTGGTTTTGTTACAAGGAGAGCATTGTCTCAAAAGCAAGCCCAAAGTCACTTGGCAGCTAGCTGCTTATGGGACCAGGCTCTACACTCTACAGTCGTATGAAAAAGTTGGGCACCCCGATCATTTTCATGATTTTAGTTTATAAATCATTGGTTGTTAGATCAGCAACTTGAGTAAATATATCATATAGCAGATGAACACATGATATTTGAGAAGTGAACATGAAGTTTGATAGGGATTTACAGAAAGTGTGCAGTAATTATTTTTCAAAACAAAACTAGGCAGGTGCACAAATTTGGGCACCCAACAGGAAAAATGACATTCAATATTTAGGAGATCCCTCCTTTTGGAGGAAATCACAGCCGCTTAAACGCTTCCTACAGCTTCCAGTCTGGATTTCTTGGTTAAGGTGCTTTTGGACCATTTTCTTTAGAAACATCGCCAGTTCAGTCAGGTTTGATGGTTTACGAGCATGGACCAGCCCACATTTCAGTAATAATTATGTCTGGGACTGAGATGGCCATTCCAGAACGTTGTATGGTTCCTCTGCATGAATGCTTAGTAGATTTGAGCAGGCCGTTTGGGGTCGGGGCCTCGGTGAACTTGTCAATGATTCTGACACACATTGTTCTCAAGAAATCTGGAGATATTAACGGAATCCATGCGACCCTCAACTTTAAACAAGATTCCTAGTCCTGCACTGCCACACCGGTCCCACAGCATGATGGAAACCGCCACCAAATTTTACTGGGGGTAGCAAAAGTGTTGTCTTGGGATTGCTGTGTTCTTTTCCGTGCTTGTATGTCAAAATAACGCCAATTGTAGTTTCATCAGTACACAGCACTTTATTCCAAAAAATGAAGCTGGATTGGTCAAATGTGCTGTAGCACACCTCAAGTGGACGTTTGGGCGTGTCTGCAAGAAAGGCTTCTTCTGCATGACTCTCCCATTTACAGCCTCTCCTTGTGCAAAGTGCGCTGTATAGTTGAACATGAACAGTGGGACACCAGCTGCCGCAAGATGAGGGTTGTAGGATTGAGGTGGTCTGTGGCTTGGACTATGACTTTCTCACCATCATTCCCCTCTGCCTATCTGAGATTTTTCTTGGTCTGGCCACCGGGAGTTGCTTCACTAGAACTGGGCCTGTGGTCTTCCATTGCCGCACTATGTTCCTCACAGTGGAAACTGACAGCGAAATCCTCTGAGAGAGCTTTTTCCATTTCCCGAACCTGATGTTGAACACAACTTTGTTTTCAGGCCATTTGAGAGTTGTTTTTGAGGCTCCATTGTGCCACTCTTCAGAGGAAGATGCAAAGAGGAGAAAAAATTCCAATTGGCACCTTAACCCTTTCTTCATAGTGGATTCACGTGTGTATGGAGATCAAGGGTTCAATGAGCTTACAAAACAAATTTGTGTTCCAATAATTAGTGCTAAAGGTATTCAAATGACAAGGGTGGCCCAAATTTATGCACCATGCCTAATTTTGTTTGAATAATTACTGTCCACTTTCTGTAAAACCTTATAAACTTCATTTCACTTCTCAAATATCATGGTGTTCATCTGCTATATGATATATTTACCTGAAATTGGCTGAGCGGACAACCAATGATTTATTAAGAAAAATCTTGAAAATTATCAGGGGCTGCCAAAACTTTTTCATCGGACTGTAACAGTTACAGTGTTTTTTTTTGGGCAGGCACAAACTGAGAAAAACAAAATTGAAAATCAGAGTTAATTGTATACATTGCCTGAAAAATCTGATAAACTGTGTAAAAATCAGTTCTCTTGATCCAATTTCTAGATCTATATCTGATCTAAGAAATCGATATATGAGGTTACATGGCCACTGAATCGGACAACTGCAGAAATTGACTATGATCGTAATGTAAAATGCACTCGAATAATGACTTAATTGCACATAAGAGTAATTAATGCTACAACTGACACCTAATTTCAGTAAAAAAAAAAAAAAACCCCCTAAAGCAAATTTTTGGCCACACAAGGTTAAATTAGTGGCCTTTCTAACGGTAATGTGGTCCTCACAAGATATAACAGTGCTACCTCTGTCTTGGTTAATTAGTTTCCAGGAGGCTCGTCTGGAAATGAAATGACAGTACCGAGCAAATTTGGAATAAATATACATTGGAATGAAATGGGTTTCCAGGACCCCCAGAGAATCCCCCTGATAAGGAATTACAGAATTAATGAAGTTGATATTGCTACAGGAGCTCCCTGATTATGATGGAGATAGGTTCAAACAGGATCCATCATTCAGTTAAATGGATCATAAACGATGAGTTAATATAGTCATGTACAATTCCACATCAACACGTCATTACCCTACAGATGGCCAAAATCATAACACCAAAGCTTGTTTTATACTACAGTGTTGAAAATGTATGTCTTTTAGGGTAATGGATTGAAAGTGAAAAGTAAAAGGCAAAACACTTGAGTCAGGGCGCTAGCTTTGGCATGCTAACTGTTCCGGACTGAAGCCAAGAAGATCAGTTACTGTTCATTTTCGGTGCTGTCATGATGAACCTTTTCGAGCCAGGGAGAATTTATTTGTACTAAGAAGATAGTCTGTAGATGTATAAAATACAGAAACAAACACAAACACAGCGCGATCTTCCACTGAGCAAGACCTAGTGCGAATCTGAATCGCTGAATCATTGTGTACTGAATCGTGAATCGAGTTCGGCCGACCATACAAGTTTAAGCAAAAGAGAGAACTGAGACAAATTTTTCGAATCAAAAATGCATTGAGAACCGGGAACCACGTATAAATTTTCCACACACACACACACACAACACACCACCACACACACACACACACCCCCACACACACACACACACGATTAGAAAAACTAAATACAGACCACTTACCTAACACGTTAAAACACCCACCACATACATCCCCCAAACACACTCAAATTCCACCACTCAACATTTCAAACGCCCCCCAACACCACATTCTCCACTGCACACTTTTACACACACACACTCATTCCACTGACACTTACCACACACATACACACTCAATCCTACCCACTTATATACAGTGACACCCCAACATCTCTCTCTCTCTAACACACCACACACACAACCCACACACACAACACACCAACACCCACACACACACACACACACACACACCACACACACACACACACACACACACAACACACACCACACACAGGAGTCCTGCTCCCTAGAAACAAACAAAATTGAATGGAAAATCTTGTGCACCCATTGTGAGACTGGATTAATGTCGTCTCTAGGAGGCCACAAACAACATTTATTTGGAATGCACTGGCGAATAATGTGTGCTTAAATCATAAAGCATTTACCCTTCTAAAGACCCAGCATTCATTTGTGTCAGGCTTCCATGGTCCGTGTTTTGTCTATGTTTTACTGTTAGTTTGATTTTACTTGGTGTTATATTGCTAATTAGAAAGTACAAAACAATCCAGGGATTGGCTAGGAAAGTTCACACTGGCTGTCAGCTTTAAGTGTGTGTGTGTGTGTGTGTGTGCGTGTGGATTAAAATGTGCCAGGTTATTTAAAATTATAAATTCAAAATCACTATGTTTTTCATTTCCTCATTATCAGGCGTTGTAAACAAGTGGAACCCGAGGCAGAATGACGCCACAACGACTTCATAGCCACATGGACAGGCATATTAAATAGAAAATATTACGGGATTTAATTAGATTACATGTTAGTTTTGTGTTCCCAAATGGCCGAAAGACGGCTGTTTTTTTTTTTTTTTTATGGCTACTGTTTTGCCCAAGTTTGTTTTCATTAAAATGTGTTCTTATCAAAGTAAGAACAAGATCTGGACTAAAACAAAATCCAACATCACTCAGATTGAGTCTAAACGCAATTAATACATTCAGTGAAAAATATTATATAAAATATATAAACTAATAACAGAAGGGCATGTGATGTGACTTTCTGTGATTTCCTGCATAAAAGAATTAAAATCTAATTGAAGAAATCATATTTTGGATTTAAAATACTTTTTGTGGTGTCACCAAAAAGTTAGAATCTGTGGAGGATTTTTGAGTATATTTACTGGTAGTGATTATTTTGAAGTAAAATATCAAAACACAACCATGACTAAAAGTCCATTTGTTAATGAAAAAATGAGATAATTTCAAATATGGTCACAAATTTGTTGCTGCAAGTTAATTTCTTTTTTTTTTTTCCAGGTTTAAAGGTTACTTTTGAAGTAATACTTACATTGGCATTTGAAACAATTCGATAAATATAAGATTTATATAAAGTTATATTCAGAGATTTTGTAACAAAATACTATTATTAAGTAAATTACGTATTTCCGTATTTTTGAAGCACATACCGATTACTCCGCGATGCTGGGCACTAGGTGGCCGTAAGCTCGTACACTTACCAAGGCCGTGCTAAAACAATTTGACAGATATATGAGCGCCGTGTACCATCTACAATCGGTTCTAGGTCAGAAAGCACAGACAAGAAGTAATCCATACATTAGGCGCACCACATTTTAGGCGCAACTGTTGAATGTGGAGTAGTAAGGATTTTAAAATGCGCCTATACTCTGAAAAAATACGGTATTGTAAACAATTACAATGCGTATAAACTGTTTTAAATCAAGGTTTATATTAGGTTCTAATTCTAACATACACATAATATCATGATTTTAACTATTAAATGTATAAAAAATACGTGTTTATATTTAAGTATACATTGTTATATAAATGGCAAATTTTATACAAATCTTTCCACCTGTTCAGCTGCTCGTTAACACAATATCTAATCAGCCAAATCACATGGCAGCAAACCGACGCATTTTAATCAGTGACACGACCAAGATGAGCTTGCTGGTCAAACGAGCATCAGAAGGGGAAGGTTGGTGATTTAGTGAAGTTTGAACATGTATGGTTGTTAGTGCATAGATGGGTTGGTCTGAGTGATCTGGCTGGATTTCACAAACAGAGCCATCTCTAGGGTTGATGGTCTGACAAAGAAAAATATCCAGTTCTCTTTAGTTTAAAAACAAACAAAACCACCCAGCCTACCTGAGTATGGTTCTGACCACGCGCACCCTTTATGATAACAGGTGCAGCATCTTCGGATATCTACTTCCAGCAGGTCAACGCTCAATGTCACAAAGCTTAAATCATCTCAGGACTGGTTTGAACCAGAGTTCACTGTCCTCAAACGGCTCCAGTCCAAGAGAGCAGTTCATCAACACACAATACCATGGTGACAAGTGCAAATAAATTTCACAGGAAAACAAGCGGGAAAGAAATTGGATTTGTGCTTATTCCTTGTTGAATATGTGATTATTCAATTTGCAGCCATAAAAAATATAACGCATGTGTGTAGTCATTCTAAACGTTCCCACAGTAACAGTGCAAGCACAGGCGATTTTTTAGAAATACTTACTCATTCTATTGCCACACCAGCACATTTCTCAAAAATCAAGCTCAGCAGTCTTTTATTGATGCCAATACTGCAAATCTCTGGAGGGTTTATAAAACTTGATTACACCACACACCACACACAACACCACACACACACACACAAAACGTTTGTGTCACGTTGCAGTTTCTGTATTTAAAAAATCCCATGGAGGCCCAGCAAAATGTCCCCACAAGGTTAAAATGTCAGATCTTTCTATCATAAAAAGAAAACATGCACACACACACACACTCCTCGTTTGTCTCTCTATCATTGTGGGGACCTTCCATTGACATAATGACTCCTGTAGCTAATTAATACTACACCTTCCTCTACCCCTAACCTTAGTAACCTAAAACAAATCTTTTGACTCTTTTGGGTTTTCAAATAAAAGTTGCCATTTTCGTGTAAAAAAAAAAAAAAAAAAGCAGTTAAACAAGTGAGGACTGGAAAAATGGTCCTCACTAGTCAAAATTCCAGGTTTTCCTATCATCGTAGGGACATTTGGTCCTAGCAAAACAAGGTACGAACACATTTGTGTTCTATCATTGTCGTTACTTTGACATAATATAATCGCAGATAATTAATCCTACACTTAACCCTAACCTCGGGTTCAAATCTTTTGACTTTTTTGGCTTTTCAAAAGAAAGTTGTTTTATTTAAATAAAAAAAAAACACTATGAGGAGCAGCAAAATAAGGTAAAACAAGGTAAAATAGTCAGCTTTTTCTATTCTTGTAGGGACATTTGAGCTTCCCAGTGATATATAATCCTGTGCACCCTTTACCCTTAAACACAATTCTCATATAATGGACAAAATTTTGTGGACTTCTTAGAATTAGAGGGAATTTCCTGCAAACCAGCTGATGCACAAAACTCCATCATGCTAAAACAGGAATGGATTGTTTGTTTTTATTTAACGTCGCTTTCAGCATCAATGGCTGTTTAACTAGTTTTACATCAAAACTAGTCATACCACTGTAGGGTAATCAATGAATCCAATGCAGAACAGATGGCAAAAAACCTGTCCTTTGGTTACTTACCATTTCTGTGTAGAATCTGGAGGACAACCATCCAGACATGGGGAGAACATGCAAATCTGAGGTCATGATCAAACCGGGGATTTCTTTGTGCTCCACCGTCCTATGCGGTGGTATCGCTGTCTACACACAGCAGGTTTGTAGGAGTCAAATCACTGTTTGGATGGCTTGGGGGCACCATCATGGTTGTGTGTGTCACCAGAACTCCAAAGTTGCATGTTTGCATGTTCTCCCAGTGTCTGTATGGGTTTCCTCCCACATTTCAAATTCATATATTAGATTAGTCGGTGTCTCTAAAGCGTTGGTTCCCGCCTTGTCCCCTGTGATGCCAGTTAGGCCCGGGCTACTTGAATTGGATTAAGGTATGCAAATGAATGAATGAACCAAGTCATTGTCTGCCTACAGTTTCTATACATTTCTTTTCATGATCTTTTGATTTGCATTATTAGCCTCGCTGGCGGGTCCCTTGACTCTGCATTAGCATACGTCTCTACGGCTGAGACGCCGCACAAAAGCTCCCCACCCTGACTTTCTTATAATGATCCATTCTGTGTTACTGCTCTATGACGAGCTTCAGGCTTTATGGATGGTGCTTACGAAAATCCTTTGAGTTATCTCTAATAATGCAAGTGTGCAGTGGAAAAGGGGTTCGTATACGACTGTGCTCAACCCTCTGCTCACGTAGCAGTTATAAACGAAAGCAATCCAGCGCTAGAGTAAGATCTCCATGCACTTACAACAACTCAGTATTACCATACACACTGCATATTATACAAACGATACATGAGTGATGGCTATAAGTAACTGATATAACGATCCACGCTGCGGATTCGTGAGCAGAGGTGACAGTTTAAGAGCAGAAGTCCACAATGCTCTCGTTTGGAACTTGGTTGATGTGTTTAGAGACTTGTTTGTGTAAGTTTCGTATTTGTGTGGATGACTTTCCACTACTTATTTGTACCAAGCTGTAAATGGCGCTGGTAAGTGTATGTACCTGTCCTATTGTAAGTAGTACTCCTTTGTTTGTCCCCCACTACCTGTATATTCTCTCTGTCCTATAACTATATAACAGGTTGAGTTGCATCAGTGCATTTTTGGTTTCTGTCAAGAAGTATCAGGTCCATCAGATCATCCTCTTAAGTGTTACAGCTTTAACCTACACAGAGCCGTAACAGTGCGTTACTGCATTTTCTATCATTCTTCTCAAGTTCTTACGTTTAAAAAAAGGCTTCCAATCATGTTTTCAGTGGTATCTCTGACACATTTACATCTTGTTTTCAGGCAGTTTCTTGTGAAAATACGTTTTTGTTTTCATGTTGTAACCACACTTTGGCCTGATCAGGGTCATGGATGCACTGGCTCTTATGCCAAGGAAACATAGGCATAAGCATAGGTGCTACTGCAGTGCAAGGGGATGATCCCCTGGCTATACCTCCCTCAGACACAGCCAACAGCTGACCTCGCTGGAAGAGATCACTGGGACTCAAACCCTGGTCCCAGCACGGATGGGCTTCCATTTTAGAGATAAATCAAATACCATAACGTAGAGAGGCCTTGCCTTCTGGCTGTGTCTCTGCCACTCAGGTGACCAACACAAACTACCTCAGTCACTGGGACCACCCAGAACTGAGGCTCAGTAAATGGTATTGTCCTTTTTTTCTCTTCTGCCTGCACTGGTTGGACCTTCCTGCTGAAGTTCTCTGATGGCTTCTGTACTGTAAGCTGCATTCCTAGAGGGGACGGTTCTGACTGCAGAGTGCTGGTGTAGATCTTTGTTGTGTAGTGCAGGGAGAATCACCTGCACTGAGACAAAGGAGCTAGTGGTAGATTTCCAGCACGTCAGTGACCCTCTGATGCCAGTCGCCAATCAACAAGATGCAGTCCTACAAATACCTGGGGGTTCCATTACTGATACACTTTACAAGAAAGGCTAGAGCAGAGTTTTCTTTATAAAGAGGCAAAAGTCTTAGGCCACCATTAGGTTAGACCATTGTTTGACCAATGGTATAATGACCATATATAAATATTTATCAGTATCTTTATTACAATACGACTGGAAATTACAGGAAATTGGCATGCAGTGTTTAAAAATTGAAAAAGAACTGAAAAAAAAAACAGCTTCTTCAGGCTACAGTGGTAAGTTTTTAGTGTGACCTCCCCTTACACTTCTGGCAACTTCACCGGGATGCCATGTTGACCCTTCTACAGTCCGAAGAAGCATGATCAGGACTGGTCTTTTTGGAAGGATAGCAGCCAAGAAACCACTTTTTCAGACGGAGAACAGGATGAAAAGGCTAAAATTTGCTAAAGCTCACAAAGATTGGAATGCAGATCAGTGGAAGAGAGGATTATGGAGTTACGAATTCAAGTTTAAAATCGTCGACAATGCGTTATACATGGTCATTATACCACTTCTAAAACAACAAATCTAATGGTGGCCTAAGACTTTTGCACAGTACTGTAATTGATTGTGTTCCCTAAGCTACTGGAACTTTTCTCTCAGTCTGTTGTGTCTGTTGGGGAAGCAGGGAAACAGAATGAGATGCTAAGAGCAACCATCAACTGATCAGGAAGGTCCACTCCATCACAGGGACGACACTGGATAGACTGGAGGCAGTGACTCAGAACAGAAAATTCTGCTCATCCCCACCATGGTGTTACATCCAAGAGCTCCTTCAGACTCATTCCACCAAAGTGCTTGAGCGGAAATCTTTTCTGCCAGCCACTATTCAGCTTCGTAATGGCTCTTACCACCGGATTGTTTTGTCTGTCTGTCTTGGGTAACTTTATTTCAAGCGTATCCTCATATCACATTCATAAGCATTACATCAAAATTTAATGAAGCAGCCCTTTCTAATTAGTGATCTCAGTTACTTCAGCAACACCCACTGCTAAAAAGTTCATAATGTGAAGCAATCAAGTGTGGAATCTCCAAGAAACTCTGGCAGTAGAATGTCCTGAACACCTCACTGACTCTCGATACGACATTTAAATAGATTTCCACCTCCAACCAGAAACTTCATCAGCTCTCTGTTCTGCCCTCCTTAAACTATACATAAATAATTTATGGTCATTAATTAAGTCCATAAAGAACTTGGTCAATGGAAACTTGACTGGAGTTGCACAGATTCCTGACCTTAACACACCTCTGAGAGGTGAATTGGAATTCCACTTGTGTGCCGGGGCTTATTTTTCCGATGTCCCAATCGTATAGGCAGGTTCCAAAGTGGAAAGCATTTTCTCAAAAGAGTAAATGTTGAAGCAGCAAATGGGGGGCAAACTCCATAACGCTGGTTTAGGATTGTAAACATAGTAAGCATATGTACCCATTTAACATTTATTTATTTACCATTTACCATTTATTTTGATTTATTAAGGTCAGGATTTTGACTTGGCCATTCCAAAACATGAACTTTATTCGTCTTTAAGCATTCTTTGGTAAAACGGCTTGTGTGCTTAGGGGGCGTTGTCTTGCTGCATGACCCACCTTATCTTGAGATTCAGTTCATGGACAGATATCCTGACATTTTCCTTTTGAATTCTCTGATATCAGCAAGGCGTCCTGGCCCAGATGCAGCAAAACAGGCCCAAACCACCATGATACCACCACCACCATGTCTCACAGATGGGATATAGGTTCTTATGCTGGAATGCAGAAGAATGTGTTTCCTTTCTCCCAAACATAATGATTTTCTTTAAACCATAAAGTTCTATTTTGGTCTCATCCGTCCACAAAACATTCTTCCAATAGCCTTCTGGCTCGTCCATGTGATCTTTAGCAAACTGCAGACGAGCAGCAATGTTCTTTTTGGAGAGCAGTGGCTTTCTCTTTGCAACTCTGCCATGCACACCATTGTTCTTCAGTGTTCTTCTGATGGTGGACCCATGAACATTAACATTAGCCAATATGAGAGAGGCCTTCAGTTTGCTTAGAAGTTACCCTGGGGTCCTTTGTGACCTCGCCAGCTAGTACACGCCTTGCTCTTGGAGTGATCTTTTGTTTGGTCGGCCACTCCTGGGGAGGGTAACAATGATCTTGAATTTCCTCCATTTGTACACAATCTGTCTGACTGTGGATTGGTGGAGTCCAAACTCTTTAGAGATGGTTTTGTAACCTTTCCAGCCTGATGAGCACCAACAACTTTTAGTTCAAACGTTAGCGAATGAGCAAGCAATCACATGACCGGTAAGCGGTTCTGCTCGTGGTTTCCGTGGCACTGGTTGGCTGTTTATGGCTGCAAGATCCAGAGTTAAGAGAGATTTTTTATTTTCTATTATAATTTATTATAATTCTTAAGCCTCCATCATTAAAGCGAACGGATGCTGATCAGATTTTTGTTAAGTGGTGCATTTTGAAATGTATATCCATGAATTTTGGTTATTTAGCGCACCAACAAAGTGCCATTTGTTTTTTCTTTCCATACTTGAGTCAGTCAGGAGTCAGTCTGGACTGGCAGCAGATTTTCATTCCAACCAAACTGGAGCCAATTAATAGTCAACTACTTAAACCGGCTGTAACTGTCTCAGTCTAACCGATGCTGCTTGGAATGAAAACCTGCAGCCGTCTTTTATTTTGAGGACTGAAGTCCAAGCCGTTCCTGATCTTTTGTGCTTCGAGGTTTAGAAGCAGACGAGAAGGATGACAGTGATGCACATCATCACATGATGGAGGTGGCACTGTGCAGGAGGAAATTAATTGCTGCTCCTGGTAAGAGTCTCAAGGGTATAAGAGCTGTAAACAGGCCAGATATTGCAGCGTTTCTAGGGTGAGAGGTCAGAAGGTGAACGGTCAGCTTGGCAGAAAGGAAATGAAACTGGACCTGGACATCAGCCATAAAATGACCAGAGTGATCTAGTTTAGGTTGAATCTGACTCACCAGGGACTGAACGCATTTCTATTTACAGTAGACTGATCTGGTTTGGTTATATAATGTATGTAATATAAGAAACAGCACTGAAATGGTACAAATGTTTGATTTGCATAAGACTTAATCCTTTATGCGTGACCTAGCCTGAGGAAATAACGTCACTTCTTTCAGCTTTTGAGCTTCCACATTTTTCTAGGTCTTGTTTCATTTTCTCAGAGGGCTTAGTGACATCACAACTGTCAATGTTAATTCCAGTCTAAAAGATCTGCTTCGAAACGTTGCTTTTTAACACCTATTTTCCTGAAGGACGCAGTTGCATAACATAAAGCTTCGACGGCCATCAATAGAAGTTTTTTCTGAATGTGTAGGCTGAAAGAGCTTAGCCTTGAGCGCTTCACAATGGACATGCAGTCATTTTCAGTTCGCTCCCTCCTCAATGCTTGTCTCTCAGCCCTGATGGGTCCCCGAAGGTTATATAAACTGTGCTTGTAGAAAATCATCAGACCCATTGAACATTGTTCACCGTTTTACTTATACAGCATTGTGAGCAATTCATAATGTTATACGCAGATGTCTGAAAGCTCATAAAGTAATAAATTGTGAATAATGTAATAAAATCTTGGTTAGAAGGAAAAGAATTACATGTGTGCGGTTTATTACATTACAAATTGAGTTAGACCACGATGAAGAATAATGTAATAACTTGAATGTATTAAAAATAATGTAGTAATACATTTAAAATTGGAAGAAGTGCTTATAATAAAAAGTAAAGTATCTCCATAATGAGTACAAATGAAGCTCCATTTCAATAAAGTCTACAGAAATAATCATGGCCCAGTCAGACCACCAGTTGAGAGGATCGTTTGATGCACCGGTTAGCACGAGCAGCTCCCACAGTTTTGTTGTCCACCATCCAGACACAGGTTCACAAATACAAAACCACTACACACTCTGCCTGGACAATTCCCAGGTTCTTATCAGAAGGAAATCTGTTGTCACGGCACCCATTAGGTGTCCTGCCATTGACAGCCAGCCACCATCACCTTTCTTTGCAGTGTAGTTCTAAACAAGAACCCTGGACTTCTATGGACTGGAACCATATAATTTTTAGCAACAAATCCAGGTTTTGTTCGGGATCCGCTGAAGGTCGGGTTCGAGTATGGAAGTCTTGTGGAGAGCGCTTCAATCCTTCCTTTTTTGTGGAGTGATACACTGCCCTAACTGCTGGTGTGATGATCTAGGGAGCCATCACTTAAGGAACCCCTCTAATAGTGATACGAGGAACACTAACAACTCAGCGATATGTGCAGGACATCCTGCGACCACACATGTCGACTCTCATGGCAGGGCTTCCAACTGGCATTTATCAGCAGGATAAAGCTCACCCACACACTGCAAGGGTTTCCCAGGAACGTCTCCACCAGTTCCTTGGTCTGCCCAGACTCCGGATTTATTGGAAATCGAGCATTTAGTATTATATATCAAAAACGTCCACAGCCGACTACACTAGGCTAAAGTTTGTTGTTTCAACTCGCACGCCAAGCATCGATGGAAAGGCTTCACGGATTTAACATTACCAAGATAGACGTGGGTTGCTTGGACCACTTTCCTTGTCTGACATTAGTTCTAACTCTAAACTAAAGACAATCAATGGTAATTTAGATTCGATAAATAGAGTCCTAGTCGAATCCACAGCTTTACCAGCAGAAGTGGATGAAAGCTCTGATTCTTAAACAATGTCCAGGAAACCGTCCCAGTCTTGCGTCTTTCTGTGAAATGGGACCTAGTTGTGCAACCTCTGCCCTCTCGCTGGTGGAAGCAAGCACAGTAGGTAAACAGTTACAGTGAAACCCACACAGGTTCACCGAAGCATCTTCCCACGTTCAGGACGCTATACCACAAGCAGATATAGGGTGAGAATATGCAAAACATCCGATTGGCCATTTCATTGTATTTCGATGTTAGTGAAGCTCACTGAAGTTTCTGCTCGAGATATCTAGGAATGGATTAGCCTTACATTTAGGAGCATTTCGCAGGCACTCTTATCCAGAGAGACCTACAGAACACTGTGTTCTTTTAGTTTGGTACAACAGCCTTCAGCTTTAAATAGGAACAGGTCCACCTTCCTGAATGCTGGCACAAACCACACAACTCTCCATTCCAAAATTCTCACTGGTTGAGAGAGTTTTTAATGAATTGCTGCTAAAGTTCCCGGTCATCCATTAGCGTAAATCAACTGAGAGGTCAGAAAAAACTTGCTCAGCTGCATTAGGAACTTTGCATAAGCCATTTTGCATTTTGCTTCTTTCCTGTCTCCCACATGTTTGAAACCCGTAGGGTTTGTGTGCAAGTTTGGGCATGCTACCACCACATGTTAACTGTGCCATTTTCTGCACAACGTCCCAATTTAATCTGACAATACTCGTTTCCCCCCCACTACACACCTCTACAGGTGAAGAACTGATGAGTCCTCCTATCAATGCAACATTAGGACGTACTCAGACTATGCCTGCTTGCCTCGTACTGTGCCTGAGCACGATTGTCCTGCGCTCACATTGTGCTTTTGAAATGTTCTGAACCGAGCAAGCTTATGTCATCATGATGATACTTTTTGCAGCGGAGAAATATGCTTTGCACAGCAAATGAACTTCTTACTTACTTCGTGGCTTTTTTAAAGACGTTTTGGACAAAGTCCTCTCACATGCTGTAAAAAAAAATTCGTCATTGTGCAACACAGCGATTTCCGGCTACTCGTGCTACGCCTATAAGAAGATTTTTAAGGAGGCAGCAAACCGTGCTCAGGTAATGTACAAAACGCCTAGTGTGAGTACCTAAACTTGCAATACAAAAAGTTTTACAATTCCAAATCAGAAAAAAGTTGGGAGAGTATGGAAAATGTAAATTTAAAAAAAGTGTTTCTTACACTGACTTTGATTTCACTGCAGGTAGTATGAACCAAATACATTTCATTACATTTGTTAATAAGCACTTTCCACAAAAATAAGAGACTGAAATACCCGGAGAAACCCACATGGACACGGGGAGAACATAGAAACTCCCACATTATTATTTTTATTATTATTCTATGTACATAAATTCTTTTAATTGTTGATTCTAAACAACTGTTGTTTCTTAATTAATGGAAGTCAAAGGCCGTCATTCACAAAGCTGACCTTGATGTACCAGTGCATCTCTGGTCAAATATTTGTACTTGCTAGCACAGTTATGTCATGTCTGAAGATCTCTAAGGGATCCACCAAACCACTGCTGCCCACCAGTTCACTTGTGCACGCTTTGTGCGTTTTGTGTTCGTGCTGTGGCAGAATGAGAGCAGCAAGTGTCTGATCAAGCACCAGCAGTTGAGTCTCCTCTGCAGGGTAATAGGCATCGCTCCAGCGTGCTCCAACATGTGGCCAATTTGCAGTGATGGATTACTTGTCAGGTGACATATTGTGTGTTCAACATTCAAGGAAGCGCAGCACCATTTTCCTCCATCCCACCAATTTATAGCATTTTAGCAGTTTATAGCAACTACAGCTGTTGGGACTTAAACCGTCGTATAAAAGCTAAAAGCCTTCACAGAGCCTGACGAGTGTCATAGTTCAGGCCTGATCGCACACTTGTTTTTTCACTGCGCTGTAACCACAGGTCATTGCTTTAAGCCTACACAGGAACAATTTCCTTAAAATGCAGCAATGAAATGTTTACCAAAGTATCTATATCATTCATTTATCTTGGTGGAATTCAATATTCTTTGAGGCTTACATATCTCACTCCAATTTTGCACGGTTTGCTCATTAAACTTTTAAAGCTCTCAGACTCCTGTAAAATCTACTTTGAAGCATCAGGCAGAGTTAATAGACACTCACTGAAGCCTGTGCCTCTCTGGGTGTCTGTGTGGTCATGTATCCGTTCAAAAGTAGGAAGAAAGTTTATCGTTCATTGGACAAACATTTTACAAATAGTCACAACCGGATGTAGAAGCTTCACTGGCAGTGAATTGAGTGTGGGGTGTCTTTTCTGCACTGAAAAGATGTTGAGGTGAGCAATTTTTTAATTCAAGACCAAACTGCTTCTTCTATGATGATTGGAAGACTCTCAAAGGGTTTTCCAGGGTTTCCATGCAGTTTGCTGTAAGGTTGGGCGGTATTCCGGGGAAACTTTATATTCAAAAATGGTGAGGTATTTAAAAATGGTGACAGTGTTTAACAAGGATGAGTTATTTAGAAATGGTGACGGCGTTTAAACATACTGATGGTGTTTGAAACTGGTGAGGCTTTCAAAAACGGTGACGTGTTTAAAAAGTGACAATGTTTAAAATGGGTGATGTATTTAAAACTGGTGAGGTGTTTAAAATGATGTCTTTAAAAATGGTGACGGTATTTAAATATGGTAATGGGATTTAAAACTAGTGACAGTGTTTAAAAATAGTGACAGTGTTTAAAAATGGTGACGGAGTTTAAAACTGGATCCATTTATTTTACTTTCTCTATTATTTACTCAATTTTACTCAGTCAATCCTAGTTTGATACTTGACACATGCATGACACTCTGAAAAAATAAAACTGAAAGTCTTTCTAACACTTTAATGTTCAGGATAATGTTTGGTTAAATATCAGGATTTACTGCATTACAGAATAGAGCAGTGTTTTTTTTTTTATCTAAAGTATTTTGTATATTTTGGTTCCTCATTAGGGCTGCAACTAACGATTATTTTAATAATTGATTAATCGGTCAATTATTTTTTCGATTAATCGGATTTTTAAAAAAAACTTTCCATGTCTTTATTCAGAAATATAACATTAAATAACAGAGCAAATAAGTGCTTACAATAAATGAATAATAATACATTAAATTCATTAATAAATTAAAATAACAAATTAAATAATAAAGAAACATAAGTGCATCTCTGATGCAAACACTACATACAAACTCATTCACTCCCTTTCTTTAGGAACTTTGCATTGCAATCCAAAAATGTTATCATGTCAACATGCTCCAGGCTAAAGCTGGTCCTCTTTTTTAGAGACTAAGGCCCTGTCCACACGAACACGGGTATTTTTAAAAACGTAGCTTTTTCTATGCGTTTTGACCGTTCGTCCGCACGAAAACGGACTTTTTTTTTGCAAAACTCCTTCCAGGGTGAAGATTTTCAGAAATCTTCGTAGCGTTTTCTGATGCCTCTGTTCTTCAGTGTAATGAAAAAGTAATAATTGTAAATTTATTTGTAGATTTGTAACAAGTTTGGTCAGCAGTGTTACAGCTGGCACTATTTTGGCTACGTCCGCTATTGCACAAAATTGCCTCATGTAAACAAAGGAGATAACGGCGCACAAATGACGTTACAAGCAAGAAACTCCGTTGTCCCAGTCCAACGACAACGCTGAAAACGGAGTTTCTTGCGTTGTAACGTCATTTGTTGCGCCGTTATCTCCTTTGTTTACATGAGGCGATTTTGTGCAATAGCGGACGTAGCCAAAATAGTGCCAGCTGTAACACTGCTGACCGAACTTGTTACAAATCTACAAATACATTTACAATTATTACTTTTTCATTACACTGAAGAACAGAGGCGTCAGAATGCGCTACGGAGGTCACTACTGTATCCATCACACCCACGAAGCAATTCCCGCCCCCAGCGTCGCCGGTTTGGGACGAGACCCGGTCGGACCTCTCGTTGGTGGGACAGCTTTCAAAACGAAGTGGTTGTTGAAGAACAATGGTGAGAAAATGTTCGTATGCATAGGACGTCGCTGTTGTCGTTGAGTGAGCTGCTTCACCGGCATATAGGACTGCTGGTTTGGCTCTGCTCTTGACAGCGACTGTGTGCGTTTCTGCGTTTTCATGTGGACGAAGTTTTTTGTTTGAACAGTGCTTGTGTGGACGGGATGTTTTTTATAAAAGAATTTTAAAACCCCCGTTTTAGAAAATACCCGTGTACGTGTGAACATAGCCTTAACGCTAACTTATTTTGAAGATTCCACGTCCGCGCCGGCTCCGCCTCGCTACGTTCAATCGCTCGTGTTTTTTTTCCAGCGCTGACCGCAAGTGCTGCAAGTAACGTAAGCGGATATGATAAGGCAGGGGACACACAAATCATGGGACACAACGAATCATAATGAAATTCGTTGTGCGACGCTTTACTAATCAATTAAGGTGTTGCAGCCCTATTCCTCATGTCTGAAAATGGTGTCATTGGATGTGCCATGGATCCTCAGTGTCATGCATCTGTCTCCCCCCCCCCCTCTTACCCTCAATTAGGGCCGTCCTGTTCAAAAATTGAGCCTGAAAGGTTTTTAAATGAATCCTTTTGACGTTTTACTTTAGGTACATTTAGTTGCGTGTAACTTTTATCCTCTACTTGACAAATATATAAGCATACTTTATATCAGATTAGTAGTAACTTTTACTTAAGAACTAACTTGTGTAATCTTCCACATCTGGTCCCAACTTTCATTCTGTTCATAGCTTGCCTAAAGAGCCTCCCTGAAACCACTGACAGCTTGTTATAAACTACAGCCCCCGCAGGGATATTGCCGCGTACTCTTTGGCTGGGAATTAAAATGAAGTGCTCATATATGACATGGGTGCTTCTTCTCTTTTTAAAATCCACATCTATCGTGGCTGTAGCTGGGCGGTACCAGCCAGCAGCTCGCATGCTTTTCAGATGCTGCAGGGTCTCCTGTCTGCGAGGTGATGAAGTGCTCCTGTGGGTTTGGGCGTGAGATCATCGACATCTTAATCATGACTGGAGTGAAAAATAGGTAGATATGTTTCATTCGCAAAACAATTCACAAAGGCGAATGAATCAGTATCGGCCACCGTCACCGAGCTGAGCCATTGGGTGTCTCTAACATGAGCAAAACAGCAAACAGCCATTTGAGCCGAGCCGTGTTTATCACGGGAGCATCTTAATGGCAGTGAGACCTGATTGAATCTTTCAGTCATTTGGCTCTTCTTCTAATTAACAGGTCACTGTTTGAATCGGTGACTAGTTTGGTCATGACTGAGATTCATTCCTCTTTCCTTCAGGAAGCATTAAATCCTTTATTACAGATAAACACCCTTTAATGACTGCAGTACATTCTGTAGAACAGGTATGACCCTGTGACCCTAGTCTTTACTATGCTATTAGAATGTAAATATAAAGGGTATTTTCCATTGATATGACTGATACTTTTGTATGAAGGAAGCCAAAAAATGCATCGATAGACAGTATTAGCAACACAGAAGATCAGCCAGATGAACCGGAGACTCACAGAGTGAATGTGAACCAGTTTATATAGTTACAGGTTAGAGAGAATATCCAGGCAGTGGTGGTACAAACAAAGGAGTACTACTTACAATAGGACAGCTACATACACTTACAAACGCCATTTACAGCTTGGTACTAATAAGTAAAGTCATCCACACAAACATGAGGAACTTACATAAAGTCTCTAAACACCAATCTGAGTTAGAACAGTCTCTAGTCCAAACGTGAGCTAACGAGCAAGCGAGCACACACACTCCACATCAGTGACTGGGACTGTGGTGGTCTAGCGATTCAGGTACTGGACTTTGGACCAGAAGGTCCAGGGTTCAAATCCCACCTCTGCCAAGCTGTCACTGTTGGGTCCTTGAGCAAGGCCTTAACCCACAATTGCTTGAATTGTATGATTGTATCAACTGTAAGTCACTCTGGGTAAGAGCGTCTGCTAAATGCTGTAAATGTAAATCTAGAGTTGCCAGATCCCATGAGAGAAACAAGTCTACGGACAGGTGACCAACTACAATGTGAGAGTAACAACTTTTTCAGTTAATATTAAAAAATTATTAATAATTTGCCTTTAAATTTTAGATTGAACAAAACCAACATGCACAAATATTGTGAGAGAAACAGGATCAGGGAGCAAACCCATATAAGCTACACTTTAGAAACAAGCCCCAAAGATGTGGGAGTGGATTTACAAAAGTGTCTAGGAAAGAAAATCTTAAATGTGTGTTTTTTCTTCATTCATAAGAAAAAAAAAGTTATGAAAAACTGTTATTCTTCAAGAAACTTTGTAAGAATGTTCTTACCTTTTGCATTAACTAATTATTAAGAACAATTCTAAGAACATGTGGTATTCTTGAAACCATTCTGTTCTTAAATGTTTTCTAAACCTTGCAATAGTTTCACACTCACGACACTACCCAAGAAGGAATATTTTTCCTGTTGGGTCTTTCTTCCTCCATCACCTGTATTTCTTATTTGCTAAACTTTTTTGAGCGCTTGGTTTGGTGTTTTTCCTCCATTTGCTAAAACAATAAAGACAATGACGATTTATTTATTTTAGAAGTGCATTTTAGAACAGTTATTAGTGATGCACGATATATCGGCAGCCAATATATTATTTGCCAATATATGGACTTTTTTCAGATATCGGCATCGGTCCAATATTAGAATTTTAGCCGATATAACAACCAATATTTATAATAAATTTACATATGAATATTTCTTTGATTTTTCTTTTGGCTGTTATTCATTTAGCAAAATATCTGATGATGCTGACTGTATAGTTATGTACGCAGTTCTATTCAGCTTCTCAGTCATAAGATTTCTTACACACTTAATTGTTCTTGTTGCTGCCTGTACCAGTTCAAGACTAAAAAAAAAAAAAAATGTTTCCTACCTTTTTCAAGGAAGGTTAAAAATGAAATGGAATTAAACCATTTTTCCTGATTGAACTGTTTTGTTTATTATTATTTTATTTTACTGCAAAAATG
>JAJAGP010003336.1:12500-76888 GCA_025084515.1 Ancistrus triradiatus | reverse complement strand
GACATCAATAATCCGCGGTGAGAGTGAGGTGAGTGCGGATTAAATAGAGTGTGGGTGTGATGATGAAATGAGGAACAGGTGCGTGTGATGTGACGTGCGCAGGTGACGCTGGCGTGGTGGCCAGCGAGCGTGACAGTTAGGATATAGGAAACAGATCCTTATAGCAGCTGAAAAACTTTTCCTGTATTGGCTGCTATAAGAGGCGTTTCTAGACTACTTTTTGTACCGGGGCAAACAAAGAATTTAGAGTGGCACAACTGTACAGCATTACGCATGAAAATGTTAACCACTCAAGCTTTTGGAAAGAAGCAATCCTGGATACAATTGACTTTTACCGCTGTGATTTTAGTGGGGTTCAGCTAAACTTTACCATTGTATGTGTATCTTCAAGGTCCAAGACAACAACAGCACTAAAAATGTACTGGTGTAGCTCCAGAAGTTCAGAAATGACATTACTAGTGCATGAAATTATTTATTGGTAAAGAGGTAACCCATGGCATGATCACTGAGCACTTTGGTTTACCTTATTCTCCCACGAATGTTTGTTGATGGAGATTTCATGTCTATATGAATGATATTATGCGTCTGCATAATATAATGCATATAGTATATGTTCACCATTAACCTGTTATTTTTTGGTAATCTTATAGAGTTAACTTGTTCGATATATATCTGTTTTACTGTGCTGTGTAACTTGTGCATGGATGTATTGCACCCAGCTGATCTGTAGATTTCCCTTGAGGAAGGTTTATCCCCAGCTCTAATATTTTGTTCTGTTTGTTTTGACACTTTGGCATTATAAATGTGTTTATGTTTGTTTAAGGCTGGAGTGTGTCTTGGGAACAAGCAGTGGATTGGATTGCTAAGGTTATACGGTACAACCCAGTGTGGAAAGGTATAGCTTCACCTACACTATATGTGAAGCAGAAACTGCAAACACACAGTGTGTTCAACATTTATTTTATAGGTTAATTAATTGGTGTACCTAAAACTGACTATACTCTGAAAATTATTATACTCTGTTCATATCCTTACCTTATGTCACATTATGTCACATGTCACAATTTAGAATTATACTAACTTTCCCCTGTCTTAGATCAATGGTAGTGGTTTTGATTACTTCAAAATAAAAAAATAGACTGTTTCTGGAATAGTATATTCCACTAGTAGTAGTGCATGGTAACACACAAAAGAGTCTACGGTTCAGCAAAACATACTTTACATATAAAATTAATTAGAAAGTAGAAAAAGTTTTGACAGTATGGAAAATGCATATAACAAAAACATGCAGTGTTTCTACATTTACTTTAACTTTTATTTGCTATTTACTAATTTCTGACAGTATAAACCCAAGATATTTCATGTTTTGTCTAGTCAACTTCATTTCATCTGTTAATAATCATCAATTCCTGCTTTTCAGAAATTGAAAAGCAACATATTCCAATAAAAACGTGGTACAATGGCAATTTAAGGCTAGTAATGAGGTTAAAAAAAAGTAAATAATGATGTGATTTGCAAACAGATGATGTCAACAGGTGTTTATAATCAGGATTTGATACAAAAGCAGAATCCACTAAAGGCTGAGCATTGACTTGTTGAAAAATGCATGGATGTCCCTGGAAAAGATGTGGTCTTGAAGGCAGCACATGTTGCTCTAAAATGTCAGTGTACTTTTCTGCATTAATGCTGCCATCACAGAAATGTAAATGACCTTTGCTAAGAGCACTGACCCAACTCCATAACATGACACAGCCTGGCTTTTGGATTTGTTGCTGACAACAGTCTGGATGGTCCTTTTCGCCTTTGGTGCGGAGCACACTACGTCTATTTCTTCCAAAAA
Source organism: Ancistrus triradiatus (assembly GCA_025084515.1). Classification (NCBI taxonomy): domain Eukaryota; kingdom Metazoa; phylum Chordata; class Actinopteri; order Siluriformes; family Loricariidae; genus Ancistrus; species Ancistrus triradiatus. The sequence continues at coordinate 75,048 of JAJAGP010003336.1, read as the reverse complement.
AAGATCTGGAATACTGACTCGTTTGTCCATAATACACATTTCCACTGTATGATGGTCCATACTAGATGCCACCAAGCCCAGAGAATTCTACGCTGTTTCAGGACATGCTTACCATAAGGCTTGTTTTTTGCTCAGTGATGTTTAGTAAAGTGGTTCTATCAGCTATTGTTGAATGGCGGTTCTTGATGCAGTACTGTCTGAGGGATCGAAGATCACATGCGTTCAGATTAAGCTTGCATCCTTCGCCTATATACTTTGAAATTCCTCATGGTTCCTTGAATTGTTTAATTATATTATACACTGTACAGGGAGAAATATGTAAATCCCTTCCAATCTATGTTTGAGGTACATTGTTTTTAAACATTTCAATAATTTTCTTATGCATTTGTTGACAAACTGGAAATCCTCTGGCAACCTTTGCTCATCAAAGACTCAGCGTTTTCTGGATAATGCTATTGTACCAAATAAAAGTCAAAGTAAATGTAAGGAACATGTTTTTTTTTTTTTTTTTTTGGTTAAACAGATAATCATTCCAAACTTTTCAGTCCTTCATTCTGTTTACTACTGTATTTAAAATTCTGAAGCAAAATTTTAACATGGGGCATATTAATTTAGCCAAGCATGTTCATAAATGGATACATATGTTTGTTTGTTTGTTTGTTTTTTCCTTCTCTTTAACAGATTATTTAAAGTTAAATTTAAAATTATTTAGATTGGGTAACAATTTAGATTACCTACCTAATTCTATCAGATAGAAATTATGTTTGAACTGAATTAAATCAGATTTAACATCTACATTATGTTCTGTGAAACAGAACATTAATCAAAATGGATGTTGACTGGGATTTACCATAGTCACATAATAGTCACAAGCTACTGTAATGTAAATGTAAAACTGAGTGCAAACAATACGTAAATGCATCAGAAATGCCACTGTGTGTTGTTTGAATTTAAAATGCCATGTGGCAAATAGTTTTATGGTCTCATGAAACCAAGGTTGAACTGTATTTTAGACTGGACTTTTGGACTGAAATCCAAGCACTGGATTTCCATCCGCTTATCATACAAATGGGAGAGTAAGGTCCCGAAGCAGGATCATAGAGGAACACTGTCCATGCAGGGAATAGGGCAGTGAAACTGGGCCAGGCTTCCAGGAACTGGTTCAGCTAAACCACAATGAAGTAGCAAATGCATTTGTCTGAGGTGTGGCCTACATACCAGCAGGCAAGATTATATTTCAGCTCAGTGTGTAATCTGTGATAAAAGGTGATCAATGAAGTGGAATCATTCCAGCTGCAGAATTCCATTGCATAGTCAGTGGCGGATCAACGTCTCTATTTAAGTTCAACTTCAAGGTCTAAAAAATGAGTCTAAACACAAAGAGGGAGGCAAGCACACAAAAGCTGTTAACAGATACTTTCCTGATAAACACACCAAGGCAGACTGACCAGTTCAGTTAGTTTCTGAAGGCCTGGGTTCAAGTCCCAGGTTGGGCTTGCAACTGGAAAGTTGGATGGTGCACTTCTGGAACCATGGCCTGGCACCCTATCCAGGGTGTAGTTCTGCCTGTGCCCAGTTAATTCCAGATTAGGCACCAGATCCCCCTCCATGACCCTGACCAGGACAAGTGGGGCTAAAACAGGATTGTATCTTATTCGATGTGCTGTCAGTTACTACCCACACCCCAGGACCCTGTACTGTATTAAAGGTATGGAAAGTGAGTGAGTGAGTCACTCATATCAAGATTGTTTCTTTTACACTATTAACAATCATACATTTCAGTTTTTTTCTAGACCCATGTGATAACTAAGCTTTAGCTTTGAACCTGAATTAATTCGTCTCTTTAGAGTCATATGGAGTGAAACCATATAACGTGTGGTGAAACCAGTATGAAACCGGGCATTATCGGTATGTCTGTCTGTCTCTCTCCCTCGTACACCCACTCCTATTACACAAAAAATACTAACACACATACAGAGAGAGAGAGAGAGAGAGAGAGAGAGAGAGAAATAATCTCATCGAGTTTGTTGTTTGAGAGAGAGAGATTCAGTAAACACGTGATTTGGGTGACTTTCGACTGAAATAACGATTACTTTTAAATTTATTGTGGGTTAAGGGCCTTGCACAAAGACCCAGCAGTGGCAGCTTGGCAGAGGTGAGATTTGAACATTGTACTTTCTGGTACATAGATCAGTACCTTAACCGTAGCCACCACTGTAGCTCATTAAGGTTACACCTAACCTCAGTAATACAAACAAAACACAAGCAAATTCCATTTGGGGACCAGAAAAATGTGCCCACATTAAAACAAACCATAAAACAAATATCAGATATTTCATTCTTGTGGGGACATTTTGCCCTCACAAAGACAAAGACTTAGTCCACACACACACACACACACACACACACACACACACACAGCAGTTGTGCCCTTCTGTTCAAGCTTGGCACAGAGTTCTCAAACCAGTCCCACCATATGTTCCAGTGTTTCCCTTGATCTACACACATGATGGATGAATGAGCCTCATTTTTGTCTCTGTACTAGTTACTGGGTTTCACTACGTAAACTAGGATATGTTATGTACACAGTATAATGAGAGTCCAGCAGTATACCAAAGAACTGTCAGATAAAAAAGGTAGCTTGAAAACACACACACACACACACATGCACTCAAACATGCGCAAATACACACACACACACACACACACACACACACACACACACACCCTGAGTAATAATGACCTCAATAACCTTAAATTAAACCAAATAACTACAGTTACCTAATCCTGAATTACCTTGACCAGAGTAGCTTTAAACTAAATATTCTTAACCTTGACCAGAATAAATCTACAGCCACTCCCCATATACGATGGTCTGGTTTACAGTCTTTGATTTTGTGATAAGAATCCAATAATACATATAGATACACATTCAGCAGAAGCTGCAACCCGAATCTTAAATTTCAATTTTTCCCCAGGCCAAGTAATATGCAGCATGATACTCTCCTGCAGATGCAGGGCATCCGGGCAGCAGCCAGATGAAGGAGCTGAGTATCAGCAGCAACCATTTTGTTTTTGTTTTTCACTTTCAACACATTATTCAATAAATTTGTTATGTGGTATCTAGGATGCCACGAAAATAAGAGGAACCCGAGATGCGGACCAACAAGCAGACAAGATACCACAACTGAATAGAGACCAAATTGATTTATTGAAAGTATAAAGAGGTACGGTCTGAGGCCCGAGGTGACGACTGGTTTCAACTGCAAGACAAGGAAAGTAGGGTGGATGTGCATGCTTTTAGGTAATATTAAATGAACAGAATAGGGGTTGATTATCTTGTCGATAACAAATGGTCCGATGTAGCAAGGCGCCAGCTTCTTGGACTCGACGCGGAGTGGAACGTTGCGTGCCGAGAGCCAGACACTTTGTCCAGAAGCGAAGATGGGCGCTAGCCTCCGGTGGCGGTTGGTGGAGCATTGGGCGATGCCACGGGTCTTGATGAGGGCTTCCCTGGTGGTCCTTCAGGTCCTCCAACAGCGGCATAAATGGTGGGTGACGGAGGGCACCACCACGTCCGGCTCCAGGTCGGGGAAAAAGGACGGCAGGTAGCTCAGAGAGGCCTCAAATGGGGAGAGGTCCGTGGCGGAGTTGGCCAGCGTGTTATGGGCGTACTCGGCTCACGCCAATTGGGAGCTCCACTTCGTGGGGTCCTTTGCCGTCAGGCATCGCAGAGTGGCCTCGATCTTTTGATGTCCATTGGACTGCGGGTGAAAGCCCGACGTGAGGCTCACCTTGGCCCAGAGGGCTCCTCAAAAGGCCATCCACACCTGGGAGACGAACTGGGGTCCGCTGTCGGAGACAATCTCTACCGGGATGCCATGGATCTTGAAGACTTAATCAAAGAGGATAGTAGCCATTTCTGATGCTGAGGGGAGTTTGGGTAGAGCGATCAGGCGAACTGCTTTGGAAAAGTGGTCTAGGATGCTTGTGTTAGCTTCTTACTCGGGAAGTCCGGTGACAAAGTCCGCAAGAGATGTGTGACCAGGTGTGCCCAGTTATGGGTAGAGGTTGAAGGAGGCCTGCCGGGGCCTGGTGAGAGGCCTTATTGCAGGCACAGGTGGAGCAGGCGGCCACGAATTCTGGGCGTAGGCATCCATGGAGGGCCACCAGAAGTGATGACGGAGGAGGCCCAGGGTGCAATGGTAGCCCAGGTGGCCAGCAAACCGGGAGTCATGGGACCACTGGAAAGCCATGGTGCGAGCCGAGGCAGGCACAAACAGATGGTTGGGAGGTCCGCCCCCGGGGTCAGGTTCCATCCTCTGTGCATCTCTGATGGCGCGCTGAACCTCCCAAGTGAGGTGGGCAATGAGGCAGTCGGGGCCCTCGGCAGCGAACTGGCGGGACAGGGCACCAGGCTTGATGTTGTGAGATCCCGGTCGGTACGTCAAGGAAAAGTTAAAGCGCCCAAAGAACAGGGCCCACCTGGCCTGCCTAGAGTTTAGGCGCTTGGCGGACTGGATATAGGCGAGATTGCGGTGATCAGTCCAGACGATGAAGGGCTGGTCTGCGCCTTCCAGCCAGTGCCTCCACTCTTCAAGAGCCAGTTTCACCGCCAGAAGTTCCCGAATGCCTATGTTGTAATTGGAATCTAACCCCCAGAGGAGAGGAGGAGGGCCGGATGAGGGCAGCATCAAGGCACTCGGCAATATAGGCCTCCATGGCCTCCCTTTTGCCATGAGATAGTTGATACAGGTGACTGGTGGGAAGGGGGGCGCACTGGAGCAGGTCGATGGCGCAGTCGTAGGGCCTATGGGGTGGTAGGCTCCTGGTGCAGTCCTTGCTGAACACCTGGTGCAGATCGTGATAGGGCTCAGGCACTCGGGAGAGGTCCAGGACTTCTTCGGGCTGAGGAGTGCAAGGGAGAGCCTTGGAGGTGGGGGCACAGGCAGTTTTGGTGGCAAAAGTCAGTTCAGTTGGTGATCCTGTCCTCCCTCCAATTGATGTTCAGGCTGTGGAGAACCAGCCATGGGTGGCTGAGAACCAAGGGGGTCTCGGGAGATCGTATGACCGCAAACAGACAGGATGAGCTGGATGGGCTGTGTGCAGTGGGTGATCTTGGCCAAGAGGCGGCCTTCCAGGGCGTAGGCCCAAGCAAGGACCTCCAAGGCCTCCATTCTTGTGCCGAGCTGGACCGACAGGTTTTGGTCAATGAGTCCACGAGAGCATCAACCATGTGAGAGAGTCCTGGTAAGTGCAGGGTGGCCGGCAAGGTGAGGAAGATCCTCCGATGGTAAGGGGGATTAGTCTTTGGGCTTGCCAGTGCCCCCAGATTCACTGACAAGCACTCTCTTTTGGCCGGACTGGGCAAGAATTGATTGAGTGGCCGGGCTGGCTGCAGTACATGCAGAGGGACTCCCTTCTGCGTCGTGAGTGTTCAGCGGCCGTCAGGTGAGCATGTCCCAACTACATGGGCTCAGGGTCATCGGATGAACCAGGGAATGTGGGTGGCGGGGAATGGGGCACCCCCACAGAGGACCTGGTACAGGGAGACAACACCGCCTGTACCGGACATGAGGCTCTCTCCAACCTGCGCGCATGCATGTGTCGGTCCAGGCGGACGGCCAAGTCCACCATTGCCTGAAGATCTGGGGGATCGTCATGGACCGCAAGCTCGTCCTTGAGCCGTTCAGAAAGCCCCGACCGAAAAGCCTCGCGCAGTGCGGGGTCATTCCAGCCGGAGTCTGCAGCCAATGACCAGAACTCCACAGTATAGTCAGAGACGGTGTGAGAGCCTTGTCGAAGACTGATGAGGCCACCATCACCACTCGACACCACTCGACACCACCTCACCATGGCTGGGGTGGTCAAACACCAGCCTGAACCAATGGATGAAGTCAGCGAATGAGAAAGCCTCAAAACCCCTCTAGGAGAGTGTGGCCTTGGCCCACGTTAAAGCCTTTCCCCAGAAGAGGCCAATAACATAAGAGGTCTTACTGGCATCGGAGGAAAAGGCAGAGGGGAGCTGCTGGAACACCAGATCACACTGCAGGAGAAATCCCCGACACTTTGCCAGGTCACCGGCATAAGGCTCAGGGTGGTTGATCACCAGATGTTGATCACCAGATGTGGAAGCCCAGTTGGAGCGTTCTGGGGGAGAGTGGAGACCAGGAAACAGTTGGTGGCTGCAGGCGTCTGGCTCCCAGCAGCAGGCAACGGACTTTCGGGGGAGTTAATAAGCAATTGGTTAATCTTAGCGTTAAGGTTAGAGACTTGTTGGTTAAGTAACTGTAAGAATAATTATCCTTCGTATAGTCTTATAGTCTGTCCGCTTATAACCCTTTGCTGACTAGTGGAAAAATCATGGACAATGTTGAACTTGTTATTTGTACAGAATGTTCTTTGCCAAATCGCATACCCTCTTTACATTCGACAATACCCCTTGACACCAGCTAAAGCTGCTGGTATTGACTGTGTTCTCTCTTCCCTTCTACAGCAAGGCGTGGTGGTACCATGCACAAGTCCATACAACACACCAGTTAATCCTGTCCCCAAGCCCGATGGCTCATGGCACTTCACACAAGACCTCAGAAAAATTAACTCAATTGTTATTCCGGTTGCTCCAATAGTGCCAGATGTGCCTTCTATAATCGCTTCGATTCCTCACAATCATTGTTGTTTCTCTGTGATTGACTTATGTTCTGCCTTTTTCAGCATTCCTGTTGGAAAGCAGACTCAGCCTCTGTTCGCCTTCACGCACAGGGGCCGACAGTACACATGGACAAGACTCCCTCAGGGGTACATTGATTCACTTGCAGTGTTTGCCGCTGCTGCCCGAGATGCGTTACAGAACCTAACCATCCCCCCTAGCTCTGTTGTGTTGCAGTACGCTGACGACCTTCTCGTCTCTGCTGTTGATGAGCCCACCTGCAGAGAAGCCACTATCATTCTGTTGCAAAGACTGGCTGAAAAGGGTTTCAGAGTCTCTCGTTCCAAGCTCCAATGCTGCCTTTCCTCCGTTCAGTATCTGGGACACGAACTCTCCCAAGGTTGTCGCCGTCTGACACAAGACCGAATACAAGTTATTGTCAACACTGAACGCCCTGCGACAAAGCACGCGTTGATGGCCTTCCTGGGACTGATAAACTATTGTAGGCAATGGATACCTGACTGCTCATACTATGCCAAATCCTCTTACAGAACCCTCTGGTCTGGACTTTCATGACATGAACAATGCCTTTTTTTCCTTTTTCTGCACTAAAATGCGGGCCTCGTGTGTTGCCTCCTGCCACTAGGCCTGCCCAACTATGACCTGCCTTTTCACTTGTGGGTCCACAGCAACTAGGCTCTGGCGGCCGCTGTCCCCCTGCGCAGCCAAGCACGGAGGTGGTCTAATATAAACGCCCAATGTGCGTCATCTCTCTAAAACCCTAGATACCGTGGCACAAGGTTTTGCCCTCATGTCTGCCGTGCCTGTGTCGCTGCCTGTGCGTTGATGGTGATGGAGGAATGCTCAGAAAATTGTCCTGTCGCAACCCGCTTTTGATACTTCTTATCACACTTCCCCACCAGGGTTAACGCATATTTTACATCATTTTAAGTACACCCAACAACCTGTCCTCCCCCCCTCAGCGCCGCTCAGGTTTATGAGACCCATCTTACTGGCCACCGAAAACTTGACTATAAAATCGACATCCTTCACACTGATAAACGCATGCGCATGCCCTGCAGCGCCTTATAACGCGCAGGATGATTGTGAACCAATTACTGATGACAAACTGATCACACGAATTGGATGTTGCTTCCCATTGTGCACGAAACTAGCATCAGAGCTGATCTGTTCTTCCGGGGGGGAGGCTTCCCTCTCCCAACAGGAGATGTGTTTCTCTTGTGTTTGATGGTTCCTGCTCAAAGCCTGCAGATGGAATTTTTCCTGTGTGGTTATTCTGTTTGTTTCGTTTACCTGATGTTGTTTTATAGAGGCTTTTCCCTCTTTTCCCCCCCCTTTCTCCCTTCTCCCCCTGTTCCTCCCCTTTTGCCCTTCTCTTCTGCACAGGCTGCGAACTGTAATGCATTAACTCGTGCGTGTGTGCTCTCACAGGAACCGTGACGTACTATTTACACTGACTCTCGTTACGCCTTTGGTGTCGCCCATGACATGGGTCACATTTGGGAGTCCTCGAGGCTTCGTAGGTGCTGATGGTAAGCCCATTTTTTCGCATCAAAAACCCTTGTACAGGGACCTGATTGCTTTTCCTGTTCCACTGCCTAGATCTTAGCCATTGTCAAAACTAAAGGCCTCATTCTCCATGACAACACGGACGAGGCCCGTGGTATTTCCCTTGCTTGACCGCATGGCTAAGCAGGCTGCTTCATCTGGTAGCCCTAGCCCGTCCCCTTTTCGTTTTCCTCTGAACACCTGTTTGGTCTCCTTCTCGCAGTCACATGGTAAGTGCTGTCTTACCAATTGTGTCGGTTTGCCCTAGTTTTTACAGGCTTCCGCCCTCGCCCCTCCGATATTGAGTTCTGGCAATCCCCACGGCTACAAAGCCGTCGTGAATGGAGTCAAGGGGTTGACCGCCAAAGGCCCCCCCGATCTGTCTCCCCTCGTCTCCCCCGTTCATGTACTCCCCTTTCCTTGTCCCCGTGAATTTTTCATGGCCCCCAAACTCATCGCGCGGACGAAGAGGGGTAAGCGGAGGAAAACTCAATGGATGTCTTTTGCATTCAAAATCTGCACAAGATACACACGCTAAAATCCTCGATAGGTGTCTCCACCTGTGCCCAAAACAATGTGTTTCAAAGCCCGGTGCCGTTACAATCACAACACATCCCAACTCCAGACACACTCCTTTTTTCAGGGAGTGGCAGTCGATTTTACCGGCATATTGCCCAAACTCGGGAGCCTACAAATACCTTCTGGTACCGGGTAGACAAATTTTTCGAAGTGGGGTAGAAGCGTTTCCCCCCTGTGCTAAGGAAGACGCCAAGACAGTGGTTGCCAAAACTGACCCCAAGAAGTTATCCCACGATAACGGGATACCCCGTGGGACTGGAATTCCGATAAAGGTACCCCCTTCACTTCAAAAGGTCACACAACTATTAACTGTGGCGCTGAGGCCTAAAATCAATTGGAAATTCCACATTTCCTTACCACCCCCAGTCATTTATCTATTCCGGCATGGTGGAAAGGACCATCGTACCCTGAAAAAGCAAATTACGGAAAACCATGGCAAGACATGGGAAACAAAATTGGCTTCACGTCTTATACCCTAGTCTTACCCTTGGTTTTAGCTGAACATGAGAATGTCCTCCTTGATGGCTTTTGTTGAACATTAGTCCCCCTAATGAGGTAGTAATGGGACGCCCGCTTTCCCCGTTACCTTGGCGAAAGGGAATGCAGGCGTTTGGGAGCAACCGACCTAGAAGTACACCTCATGAGTACTCTGCAGGACTCATCCAAACTTGAACGATTATTGGTTGAGGGTAAATTCAAAAGAAACCCATCATCCCTAATCGGGCAATAACCCACGATATTGAGGTGGGAGACAAAGTAATTGATCAAAAGATTGGACCGAGAAAGTCTGACTTTTATCTGATCCTTTATATGAACAGTGGTCCTGCCAGAAAGTAATTGCTGTGACTAGGGACCGCCGTGCTGACTGATCTTTTTCCCACAGTGGATCCATGCGACAAGGATCAAGACGGCCCCTCTCTCCGTTCATTGCAATAAAATACAAATCCAGTGTCCCCATGAAGTTAATGATTTCTTTATCTTTCAGTAACCACTGACAAAAACAGCTGACAATCCCTTGCAGGAGCCTACCTCTGGCGTTTGGGAAAACACCCAAGTCCGGGCCAGTAACCGAGGGAGGCCTGTTCGGTGGGGGCGTCACAAAGGACTGAAAGGTGGAAAGAGCTGAAAGAGTGACCCGGCAATTGCCGCCGGTACGAAGAGGGGTCCCTATCTTTTGAACCACACAATATCGTCTGACAAAAACGGGGGATTTACACAGCCATTGACCAGTAAAATGGGCTGTCGGCTGGATCCCCCTTGTCTTAGGATTGCTGCACACGTCTGCGTCCCCCGCAAGTGACATCAAGTCCACAAATGATAACACCTTTTTGGCAATATGCAATTTGGACTGCGAAATTGTATACAAATGAGGTCATTGCTATGTTTGTCCAATCTTCTTTTCCCTGCTGCTGTGGGACAACTGTTTTTTCTTCTGTTTTTTTTTTTCTCGCCCCCTTTGGGTTTGTCATCTTTCTTCCTTGCTGCTTGTGACAACTGTTTCTTCTTTCCTTTTTCGCCCTTGTTCTTTATCTTTACTGGATTTTTTTCTGCCATATGTCTATTGATTTTGATTTGTTTAATTAGTCCCTTGTGTGTTTCCGGTGTTTGATGGACCGCATGTAACGCTATGGTAAGCTTGTCATCCCCATATACTCCTTATTCCCAGCAGGCTTACTGCCATTTAGGTCAGAATGATTACCACCCGCTAATATTTTGGTCAAAAGAGGGGATTGTAAGGAATAATTAATCCTTCCGTATAGTCCTTATAGTCCCCTGTCCGCTTATAACCATTTGCTGACTAGTGGAAAAATCATGGACAATGTTGACTTGTTATTTGTACAGGAATGTTTTTCTTTTGCCAAATCGCATGCCCTCTTTATCCTATGTACTAAATGTTTTGAAATAACATAACTGCCAGCACATGATGCTCCCCCCCTTGCTTGACCTCGCTGATAGCTACTCTCTTTCTTTTTGGCTCTGGTATGAACAAAGTACTCTTTTGCAGGGGGCCTCCCCTTCTTTTTCCCTCCTTTGGAATGTTTAAAAGAACCATGCATTTTATGTGTATCGAGCTCTTTGAATAAACCCGCTGCTGCTATAGCTTGGTTGTGGTTTCTTCACTGACCTCCCAGCGCTGCACGGACGGGACCCGCACAGGGGAAGTCAGATAGGATGAGGCTCGAATAACTATCTAACAGTAACCAATTCAATTCGAGCAGCGAGTTGAGCAATTTGTCATGTTGTTGGAGCTAGGCCTGCTGGCGATCCAAAGCCATGCCTACAGGTAGGGCCTTGGCTGCCTGCTGATCCACGGGTTCCATGATGGCTAGATAGTGCTGTTATGTGGTATCTAGGATGCCATGAAAATAAGCTAGAGGAACCCGAGATGCAGACCAACAAGCAGACAAGATACCATGACTGGATAGAGACAAAATTGATTTATTGAAAGTATAAAGAGGTATGGTCTGGTGTAGAGCGAGCGGATGTTTCGTTGAGTCCAACAGGCTGGGTGAGCGGAAGTGCAGCGACTTGGTGAGGTTGCTGCCCCAGGTCTTGTGGTGAGGTACTGCAGAGTGTTCGGACACGGGAGCACAGTGGAGACCAGTAGCGGACAAAAACGGAGACTATCTGGCGGCGTCTGGTTGATCGATGGGCGTTTAAGTAGTCATTGGATGATTGTGACATGAGGAACAGGTGTGGAGTTGGCAGAGGAGTGGACCGTCAATCGATTGCTGAGGAAGCAAAACACAACACAAGCATGCCACACTCAGAAAACATAAACACAATGAGGCTAAGGGAGCGTCAACAAATGATAAAACTGGTGAAAAAACAGAGCGACCACAGAGCGAACCCTAACAAAATTACATGTCATATTCAACACTTTATTATAAAATAAGTTTGTGTTAATGATTTTGCCCCATTGTAGGTTAATGTGTTTTAAGACTGTTTAAGGTATTCTATGGTATCGCATATACAGTATATATTAAACTCCTCAGTTTATGATACATTCAACTCACAATGGGTTGTCAGAATGTATCCCTGTAGTAAACCGGGAAGCACTTATAATCTGAATGACCTTAGAATCTCAGTAACCTTAATGTCTGCTTTATCCTGGACAGGGTCAAGCGGATGCCTAGAGAGTTGGTGCCTAGCCGGCGGCATAGGGTGCAAGGCAGGAACATCCCTAGACAGGGTGCCAATCCATGGTAGACACGCGGACATAAGTAAACATCCAAATTTTTTGTGGATTAAGTTAGACAAATATCTGTATGGCAGTTGCATGACAAAGAGTCACAAAGGTGCAGGACCATGAAGATGGCTTAAATTATTATCAGTAATTATACACACCCAGATAACACTGTTCCTGTTTCATTATTCATACATAGAATTAATGTAATGATGGAAAATGTTTATCAATTCACTATTTTCAGTAAATCACTGGTATTGTAATGGAAATTCAGAATTTGATGCAGAGCTATTGATGCTATTATATTGACCTAGGAGGATGAGTGTTTCAGTAAATATGTATAGATATTATTTACTTTCAGTATAGCTACATTCATGGAATGTACTGTATATCTAATGCTAAAGGACATTTAGTATACGCACATATTTTATATACAGTGGGGCAAAAAAGTGTTTAGTCAGCCACTGATTGTGCAAGTTCTCCTACTTAGAAAGATAAGAGAGATCTTTGATTTTCATCATAAGTAAACTTCAGCTATGAAAGAGAAAATGACAAAAGAAATCCACGAAATCACATTGTAGGATTTTTAAAGAATTCAATTGTGTCACGCCCGCCTCCGGCACCGCTCCACCCGCTTGCACCTTGCCTCGCTCGACATCACCCACATACTGATCACCTGCACCTGTTCCTCATCTCCGGACTGCCTTCCGCCACGCATTTCACCACCTCACGCGCTTCTCAACGAGGTTCCCTACCCTTGTCTCCGTACCCATTATCCTACCGTCTGTTGTCCAAAGTCTAATAAACCTGCCTTACCGTCGCTTGGCCTTGCGTTTGCCTCCTCATTCCGTGGTCCGTCACAAATTGTAAATCATGGTGGAAAATAAGTATTTGGTCACCCACAAACAAGCAAAATTGCTGGCTCTCACAAACGTGTAACTTCTTTAAGAAGCTCTTCTGTCCTCCACTCGTTACCTGTATTAATGGCACCTGTTTGACTTCGTTATCTATATAAAAGACACTTGTCCACAGCCTCAAACAGTCAGACTCCAAACATCAACCATGGCCAAGACCAAAGAGCTGTCGAAGGACACCAGGAAGAAAATTGTAGACCTGCACCAGGCTGGGAAGAGTGAATCTACAATAAGCAAGCAGGTTGGTGTGAATAAATCAACTCTGGGAGCAATTGTAAGACATCCAAGACCATTGATAATCTCTCTCGATCTGGGGCTCCACGCAAGATCTCTTGCTGTGGAGTCAAAATGATCATGAGAACAGTGAGCACAAATCCCAGAAGTACACGGGGGGACCTGATGAATGACCTGCAGAGAGCTGGAACCAAAGTATCAAAGGCTACCATCAGTAACACACTACACCGAGAGGGACTCTGATCCTGCAGTGCCAGGTGTGTCCCCCTGCTTAAGCCAGTACCTGTCCAGGCCCGTTTGAAGTTTGACAGAGAGCATATGGATGATCCAGAAGAAGATTGGGAAAATATCATGTGGTCAGATGAAACCAAATTAGAACTTTTTGTTAAAAACTCAACTCGCCGTGTTTGGAGGAAGAATTCTGAGTTGTGCCATACCTCCTGGGAAGCATGGGGGTGTAAACATCATGCTTTGGGGCTGTTTTCTGCAAAGGGGACAGCACGACTTATCCGTGTTAAGGTAAGAATGAACGGGGCCATGTATCGTGAGATTTTAAGCCAAAACCTCCTTCCATCAGTGAGAGCATTGAAGATGGAACGTGGCTGGGTCTTCCAGCATGACAATGATCCCAAACACACCGCTCAGGCAACGAAGGAGTGACCTACCATTTCAAGGTCCTGGAGTGGCCTAGCCAGTCTCCAGACCTCAACCCCATAGACAATTTCTATGTTTCTCAGTTTCAGCCCACGTGGGACGTTATGCGACCGGTTCCTCGGGTTTACCACCTCGACGACAAGTTTCTGAAGGTAAACGTGGCATTTAGGAAATTTTGGTCTTTGACATTCGCCATGAGTTTGCACAACAAGCTAGGACAACCACTGTAAGTACAATAACTTTGAGTTGATGGATCCCTCATACTGGAGTGGAAGGTAACAGGCCTGCAACGTTTGTTGTTTTACCTTTGCCGGCTTTAAGGCGGCTTGTTTTTGTTTGTGAGTGACTGGTCTACTCCATATATTTGTTTGGTTTGGTAAACTGTCAAGATTACATATAGTATTGAGGGTTGTATAATAAGAGTTCTTATTTTGTGAGATCTTAAATTGCATTATAGATATAGATATACCATTTGTGTTGGATTTATAGATCCATTTGACAAGTGTACAGTGGTGCTTGAAAGTATAACCTTTTAGAATGTTCTATATTTCCGCATAAATATGACCTTAAACACCATCAAATTTTCACACAAGTCCTAAAAGTAGATAAAGAGATCCCAGTTAAACAAATGAGACAAAAATATTATACTTGGTCATTTATTCATTGAGGAAAATGATCCAATATTACATATTAGTGAGTGTCAAAAGTATGTGAACCTCTAGATTTAGCAGTTAATTTGAAGGATGACAATCAGGTGTGAGTGGGCGTCCTGTTTTATTTAAAGAACAGGGATCTATCAAAGTTGTACATACCAGGTACAAGCAAAGGTTCACATACTTTTGCCGCTCACTAATATGTAATATTGGATCATTTTCCTCAACAAAAAAATCACTAAATATAATATTTTTGTCTCATTTGTTTAACTGGGTTCTCTTTATCTACTTTTAGGACTTGTGTGAAAATCTGATGATGTTTTAGGTCATATTTATGCAGAAATATAGAAAATTCTAAAGGGTTCACGAACTTTCAAGCACCACTGTAATTCTAAGATTGCAGTTAAGACCAGTTAAGGCACTCATGCCTTAAGTGTAGTTATTTTATTTAATCTGAATTTTGGTTTATGCACTCAAATATTTGTATAATATAGTTATTGTTATATACGAATTGTGTCCATTTCTTTTACTGTAAATAAATTATTTGCTATATGTAAAATTAAGGGTACTTAATATATGTGAAATTCAGTGATACTTAATACAGTTAGCTTAAAGGTGGGAACCATACCCGAAAACTCAGGTTAAACACTAACACTAGCTCCTCCAAGGTAAAGATGGCAACATATAACAGACTATTGACTGTAGGGTTGAGCAATGACATCAGTCTTCTGCTGGTTCTGATCCCACGTGTCCCACGTGTAGTTTTAGTATGGATACAAAATTTTTGGTTGACTGAAATGTCAATTTTCCAGGAAATTGCTCTAGGGCTTACGTGTGGAAATAGGTCAATATATTACGGGGAAACATTCACTAACCTTTCAAGGAGACTGATCATCACCATCATTTATCCTAAACAGGCATTTTCTCAGGTTGCATTATGCATATATTTACATAAAATATGTAGATGGAGGCTATACTAGACATGCACAGTTGTGAATACATGAATAGATGAATACCCAGGTGATGTACATGCATGAGTGTTCCGTTACATATGAAAGCTTCAGTCATGTTTTGACACTATGAAAAAATAATTTCCCTCTCAGATACAGGAGATGCAGTGGAAGCTGGAACAGGATTTCCCACATGTGATCATGGATCATCACATGACCAAGCTGTCTAAAAATGTCATTGTTGTTATTTATTCATAGCAACATGCAGATGTCGCAGCCTTCCATTGTACATACTTTGTACAAACTAGTAAGAATTAGTTTTTTCCATTTGTTTTTTTCATTTATGGCAAGTATAAAACTAGTGTAGAGGTGCATGGATTTTGTGAGTAGTTCAAACAGTGCGGTCAATATTTGTGGAAACTTTAGAACGAATCGTGTTTCCTAATATAACTGTACACAATCAGGCATGTTTGGTGCTCAGTTTGTTTATTTAGAGTTGCTCTACAGCTATAGTATGTCCTTTCTTGTGGACCTTCTTCGTAAGCTCACCACACTTGGGTTGAAATGTTTTATATACAGTGGTGATTGAAAGTTTGTGAACCCTTTAGAATTTTCCTTATTTCTGCATACATATGATCTAAAACATCATCAGATTTTTACACAAGTCCTAAAAGTAGATAAAGAGTCCCCAGTTAAACAAATGAGACAAAAATATTATACTTGGTCATTTATTTATAGAGGAAAATTATCCAATATTACTTATAAGTGAGTAGCAAAAGTATATGAACCTTTGCTTTCCGTATCTGGTCTGACCCCCTGTGCAGCAATAAATGCAACTAAACATTTCCTGTAACTGTTGATCAGTCTTGCACACCGGCTTGGAGGAATTTCAGCCCATTCCTCCATACAGAACAGCTTCAACTGTGGGATGTTTCCTCACATTAACTGCTCGCTTCAGGTCCTTCCACAACATTTTGATTGGATTAAGGTCAGGATTTTGACTTGGCCATTCCAAAATATTAACTTTATTCTTCTTTAACAATTCTTTGGTAGAACGACTTGTGTGCTTACGGTCATTGTCTTGCTGCATGACCCACCTTCTCTTGAGATTCAGTTCATGAACAGATATACTGCAACTAAATAACTGCAACTAAACGTTTCCTGTAACTGTTGATCAGTCCTGCACACCAGCTTGGAGGTATTTTAGCCCATTTCTCTGTACAGAACAGCTTCAACTCTGGGATGTTGGTGGGTTTCCTCACATTATCTGCTTTCATTTGGCCATTCCAAAACATTAACTCTATTCTTCTTTAACCATTCTTTGGTAGAATGACTAGTGTCATTAATTCAGTTAATGGACAAATGTCCTGACATTTTCTTTTAGGATTTTTTGATAGAATTCAGAATTCATTGTTCCATCACTGATGGCAAGCCGTCCTGGCCCAGATGCAGCAAAACAGGCTCAAACTATGATACTACCACCACCATGTTTCACAGATGGGATAAGGTTCTTATGCTGGAATGCAGTGTTTTCCTTTCTCCAAACATAATGATTTTCTTTTAAACCAAAAAGTTCTATTTTGGTCTCATTCATCCACAAAACATTCTTCCAATAGATTTCTGGCTTGTCCATGTGATCTTTAGCAACCTGCAGATGAGCAGCAATGTTCTTTTTGGAGAGCAGTGGCTTTCTCCTCTTCCATGCACACCATTGTTGTTCAGTGTTCTTCTGATGGTGGACTCATGGACATTAATATTAGCCAATGTAGGAGAGGCCTTCAGTTGCTTAGAAGTTATCCTGGCGTCATTTGTGACCTTGCCAACTATTACACGCTTTGCTATTGGAGTGATCTTTGTTGGTCAACCTCTCCTGGCGACGGTAACAATGGTCTTGAATTTCCTCCATTTGTACACAATCTGTCTGACTGTGGAATGTTGGAGTCCAAACTCTTTAGAGATGGTTTTCTAACCTTTTTCCAGCCTGATGAGCATCAACAACTCTTTTTCTAAGGTTCTCAGAAATCTCCTTTGTTCATGCCATGATACACTTCCACAATCGTGTTGTGAAGAACAGACTTTGACAGATCCCTGATCTGTAAATAAAACAGGCTGCCCACTCACACCTGATTGTCATCCCATTGATTAAAAACAACAGACTTTAATTTCACCTTCAAATTAATTGCTAATCCTAGAGGTTCACATACTTTTGCCACTCAATAATATGTAATATTTGATCATTTTCCTCAAATAATAAATGACCAAGTATAATATTTTTGTGTCATTTGTTTAACAGGGTTCTCTTTAACTAGTTTTAGAACTTGTGTGAAAATCTGATGATGTTTTAGGTCATATTTATGCAGAAATATAGAAAATTCTAAAGGGTTCACAAACTTTCAAGCACCACTGTATTTTCTTTTTTTGATATCCCTCCATAGGAGTGCATTAAAGTAAATTGGTGGAAAATGAAAGAGAAAGACTGATTGTACGGCCCACCAAAAGAAACTGATACAGGCCCAAAGACATGATATCGGGACACACTCTCCCTCAGCAGTAAACAGAAAAAGGCTTCCCATTTAATTGATTTCTTTGGTGATTTGCACATTACATTTGCTACAGGCTGTGTACGCAATTAGATAGCTAGCTAGCTAAGTTAAGATAACATCCATTAACTTAACTGGTTAGTTGTTTTCTGGTTTCAGTTTGCACTTTTAAACAATTTTGCCATTTGTTTTCCCTGTTGAAATGGAAAGTGCATCGGGTCACAATGTTTTCTGGGCAAGTTTTACTGCTGAAGTAGACATGTCTGCTCACTCGTTCCCTCGCTCCTCCAAGGGCTCATCTAATACATTTCACTTCAGTTAATAAAGTAAAGGAATGGCAGTTAAGATGGCATCAATGTTAAAAAGACTATTGAAACACAGGCTTTGTGGGCTTCAGGGACCCACTATCAATATTAACACAGTACTGTGCAAAAAGCTTAGGCCACCAATATATTTGTCATTTTAGAAATGGAATAATGACCAACATTGTTGATGATTGGACCTAAAAAATCTCAAGCTTGGATTTGCCACTCCATAATACTCTTTTCCACTGATCTTCATTCCAGTTTTTGTGAGCTTTAGCATAACTTAGCCTTTTCACCTTGTTCCCCTTCTGAAAAAGTGGTTTCTTGGCTGCTGCCCTTCCAAAAAGACTATTCCTGATCAAGCTGCTCTTCAGACTCTAGAAGGGTCAACCTGGCATCCTGAAGAAGCTGCCAGATGCTGCTATTGCTCAAGGGGAGGTCACACAAAATACTTGGCACTGTAGCCTAAAGAAGCTGTTTTTTCTGGGGTTGTTTGGGAGTTTTTTTTTTTAACTGCATACACATTGCCTATATTTTGTGGTTGTATTCTAATAATGAGATATGTCTAATCTAATTTTGGGCTTAGACTTTTGTGCAGGACTGTACGTATAAATAATCTCTCTGAAACTTCCAGAAAAGGTGGAATGTTTCTTAACCTCTCAAGCTTTTTTGTATTGCTTAATTCTCCAACTAATGAGTAGCTCCTAACCACAAAGGTGTTTGGTGTGTGCCTCATGTGGGCTGACCCAGAACATGCCTGCAAGATGTGCTGCCACCCAAAACAATTAAGGGCCCACAAAGGGCAAAATGATGTGTGCCCAGTGTGGGTGACTCACAGTGTGTCTGCCTCACAGTGTGTCTGCATCAGGGTTATCTGTAGGCTAGCACAGTGTTATACTGTCCACCCAAATCAAATAAAGGTCCAGAGTGGGCCAATATCAACAGTGTGTTGACTAAACAAGAAACTCTAAGCGTCCATTGTGGGTTCAGGGATGTGGGTCCATAGTGGGCTGAGTTACAATGGACCAGGACAGGGTTATCTATGGACTAGCTCTAGCTCACATGGCTCACAGATAACCATCACTGGGCCCACACAGACATGTTTGCAAGGTCTCATCATCTCTTATATCAATGTTAGGTCTAGCTAATTACAGGTAGTCCCTGATTTATGATGCGGATAAGTTCCGATAAATCCATACATACTTGCTGTATATATATTACAGCATAGCCTACCTTAAACATGCTTAAAACACAACTGCAACCCAGCACTTATCAATCCTGCCACGTGAGTTCTTCATCTAACACAGGAGGGTATCGTAGTGTGCAGATTACCTTAAACATGCTTATAACATTTATATTACACTACAGTTGGGCAAAAGCATTAACATAAAGCTTATTTTGGAAAAATATATATTGAATATTATTAGGAGGCACACACTGTCACAGCCTGAAGCTGGAGGACCACGACAGTGCAGCAAGCACAAATGGACCAGTATGACGGCCCCAACAAGCACGTGCCGTCAGTGCCCGGCCAGCGCGCCGTCCCATTAATGTTATTATTGGCACCCCTTGGCCATATAAAGCAGTCCTAAAGCAGCACCCGCCATTGCACCCACGGCTGATTTTTTCCCGTGTCACTTATGTACATGACCGCTCACCTAGTCCGCTTCCCTTTCACAGAAACTCGCCGCACATCTGCGCATTGTGGTTATTGCCTCCTTGGGCTCTTTCTTTCTTGGGCTCTTCTTGTCGTACCATCCCCATGCAGGTAGGCCCCGGCTTTGTAGAGGCGGGCGCTTTGTAGAGTCTAAAGGCTCCAGGTAGCAGCTGTGTGGTGCTGTGGTAACATCACTGACACTAGCGTTCAGGGTTCAAATCCAGCTGGCTACCACTTAGGTGCAGCATTTATTTCCCTGCTTTTGTGTAGGTCTTCACACACACACACACACACACACACACACACACACACACATAATATATATACAGTGCCTTTCAAAAGTATTCGGCCCCCTTGAACTTTTCAAGCTTTTGCCACATTTCAGGCTTCAAACAAAAAGATATGAAATTGTAATTTTTTGTGAAGAATCAACAACAAGTAGGACACAATCATGAAGTGGAACGAAATTTATTGTATATTTTAAACTTTTTTTAGAAATAAAAAACTGAAAAGTGGGGCATGCAAAATTATTCGGCCCCTTTACTTTCAGTGCAGCAAACTCACTCCAGAAGTTCAGTGAGGATCTCTGAATGATCCAATGTTGACCTAAATGACTGATGATGATAAATAGAATCCACCTGTGTGTAATCAAGTCTCCGTATAAATGCACATGCTCTGTGATAGTCTCAGAGTTCTGTTTAGAGCGCAGAGAGCATCATGAAGACCAAGAACACCACAGGCAGGGTCCTGCGATCCATATTGAAATGGAAAGAGTATCAGACCACTGCAAAGCTTACCAAGTCCGCTGTCCTGTAAACTTTCACACAGCTCAAACAACAGGAGAAGATTCCCTGGGGACACCGCTGAGGCTTGATATAAGCAGCCAGGAGTGCCCCCTGCTTAACCCTTCTCGGCCCCTCTCGTACATCCTTCCGCTGGTCTGATGCAACTGCAGAGATCTACATCTGTCCATTGTTTTCATCGGACTTCTCTACTGGTTACTCCCCCGGTCGCTTGTACCCTCCGTGTCTTCCCGGTCGGGCCTCCTCCTGCCTACTTCTTCACCCTCCCCGCATACGTGTCTCGGTCTTCTCTGTATTCTTTGCGATCATATTGAAATGGAAAGAGTATCAGACCACTGCAAATCTACCAAGATCCGGCTGTCCCTGTAAACTTTCAGCTCAAACAAGGAGAAGACTGATCAGAGATACAGCCAAGAGGCCCTTGATCACTCTGGATGAACTGCAGAGATCTACAGCTGTCCATAGGACAACAATCAGTCGTACACTGCACAAATCTGGCCTTTATGGAAGAGTGGCAAGAAGAAAGCCATTTCTCAAAGATATCCATAAAATGTTTGCCACAAGCCACCTGGGAGACACACCAAACATGTGGAAGAAGGTGCTCTGGTCAGACGAACTTTTTGGCCACAATGCAAAACGTTATGTTTGGCGTAAAAGCAACACAGCTCATCACCCTGAACACACCATCGCCACTGTCAAACATGGTGGTGGCAGCATCATGATTTGGGCCTGCTTTTCTTCAGCAGGGACAGGGAATATGGTTAAAATTGATGGGAAGATGGATGGAGCCAAATACAGGACCATTCTGAAAGAAAACCTGTTGGAGTCTGCAAAAGACCTGAGACTGGGACGGAGATTTATCTTCCAACAAGACAATGATCCAAAACATGAAGCAAAATCTACAATGAAGTGGTTCACAAATAAACGTATCCAGGTGTTAGAATGGCCAAGTCAAAGTCCAGACCTGAATCCAATCAAGAATCTGTGGAAAGAGCTGAAATCTGCTGTTCACAAACGCTCTCCATCCAACCTCACTGAGCTCGAGCTGTTTTGCAAGGAAGAATGGGCAAAAATTTCAGTTTCTCTATGTGCAAAACTGATAGCTGTATGTGCAAAACTTGCAGCTGTAATTGCAGCAAAAAGGTGGCGCTACAAAGTGTTAACGCAAGGGGGCCGAATAATTTTGCACGCCCCACTTTTCAGTTTTTTATTTCTAAAAAAAGTTTAAAATATCCAATAAATTTTGTTCCACTTCACGATTGTGTCCCATTTGTTGTTTATTCTTCACAAAAAATTACAATTTCATATCTTTATGTTTAAAGCCTGAAATGTGGCAAAAGGTTGAAAAGTTCAAGGGGGCCGAATACTTTTGCAAGGCACTATATATATATATATATATATATATATATACACAGTGGTGCTTGAAAGTTTGTGAACACTTTAGAATTTTCTGTGTTTCTGCATAATTATGACCTAAAACATTATCAGATTTTCACAGAAGTCCTAAAAGTAGACAAGTAGTGAGTGGCAAAAGTATGTGAAGCTCTAGGATTAGCAGTTAATTTGAAGGTCAAATTAGAGTCAGGTGTTTTCAATCAATGGGATAACAATTATTAAAGTCTAAGAACCTTATCCAATCTGTGAAACATGGTAGTGGTAGTATCATGGTTTGGGCCTGTTTTGCTGCATCTGAACCAGGACGACTTGCTGTCCAATATTACAATTATTGAGTGGCAAAAGTATGTGAATCCTCTTGGATTAGCAGTTAATTTGAAGGTGAAATTAGAGTCAGGTGTTTTCAATCAATGGGATGTCAGTCAGGTGTGAGTGGGCACCCTGTTTTATTTACATAACAGGAATCAATCAAAGTCTGCTCTTCACAACAGATGTTTGTTGAAGTGTATCATGGCATGAACAATTTCTGAGGACCTCAGAAAAGGAGTTTTTGATGCTCATCAGGCTGGAAAAGGTTAGAAAACCATCTCTAAAGACTCCAACAATGCACAGTCAGACAGATTGTGCAGAAATGGAAGAAATTCAAAACCATTGTTACTCTCCCCAGGAGTGGTCGACCAAGATCACGCCAAGAGCAAGGCATGTAATAGCTGGCGAGGTCACAAAGGACCCCAGGGTAACTTCTAAGCAACTGAAGGCCTCTCTCATATTGGCTAATGTTAATGTTCATGAGTCCACCATCAGAAGATCAATGGTGTGCATGGAAGGGTTGCAGGAGAAAGCCTCCTAAAAGAACACTGCTGCTCATCTGCAGTTTGCTAAAGATCATGTGGACAAGCTAGAAGGCTATTGGAGGAATGTTTTGTGGCCAGATGAGACCAAAATAGAACTTTCTGGTTTAAAAAAGAAACGTTATATACTGAAAGCAAAGGTTCATATTTTTAGTTTTCAGTATCTGGCATGACCCCCCTGTGCCACTCACTAATATATGATATTGGATAATTTTCCTCAATAAATAAATGACCAAGTATAATATTTTTGTCTCATTTGTTTAACTGGGTTCTGTGTGAAATCTGATGATGTTTTAGGTCATATTTATGCAGAAATATAGAAAATTCTAAAGGGTTCACAAACTTTCAAGCAGCATCGTCTATACCGTAACCAATAAGTCATGTCATTTATTGAATAATATATTAAAAGTGAACAAAAATACTGCGACCATGGCTTTTCCTCACTACATTTCCCAGTTCTCATTACTCTCACCACGACTCTCTACGTCATGCACTGCACTCATTTCACAGAGGAGATCGCAGTATAGTATCATACTGTGTGAAAAAATAATAAATTCAACATTCAGAATACAGTTTCTGCTGAAAATGTATTTATGTGTATTCACATTCCCTTTGTAAAGTCGACATATCGTAAGTCAGTCCATTGAAAAATGGAGATTACCTGTATCTACATTTTTTTCATAAAGGGAGCCAAAAAACTGTGCATTAGAGATAATGGAGCTAACCACACTTCTTTGCATAATCGTTTAAATCTTGCATTTGTAACCACAATAACTACATTACATTTAAGATACTAATTACATTTTAAGATAGAGCTAAGTGTATACCTGCACATTATAATGCTAGCATTGTGTTATTTGTGGTTTAGCCAAGAACTCTTAATAAGCCTCCCAGGTGGTAAACAGTGAGCGATTTCCTGGTTTATGTTACGCATTCACAGCATAATTCACACTGACAGTGAACAATAAGTATGTGGGTGTTGTGTGAAATAAACTGATTAATATTCTGGCACATTTTGTACTTTTCAAAAGCTTTGTGAAATGCAGGTGGTTGCTATATAGCAGCATGATGCAGCTTGGCACACCTGTTTAATTATTCTCTCAGCCAGAGAAAATATAATTCTCTTTTATCGCTCCAGACTCCACACATTCACATTTTTATTCACATTCATTTGAGCCTACTAATGCACAGACAGTGTGCAGCTGCATATATTTTAAAAGGCCATATGGTGGTTTGACAAGGTTTATAACTTTCTTTGCTGTTAGGTGTGATTATGACAGAAACATCAAACAATACAAGTAATATCTTGTTAGCAGTGATTTTGAAACAGACATACATTTTATTTTACTGTCCAAACATAAAAAAAACATACATTTTATTTGAACACTGTTAATTCTTTCTTTATTTCCTCTAATCAGTGTTGAGGCAGATGGTGAAAAATTTTAGTTCTGATGACAGAACGAGATTGAAGCAATTTTCTGTGAAGCCAAATGTCTGATTTTGGTGAACAATGTCAAGATACAGACTGTACATTATGGAATATTATAAAAATTGGAATTTACTCTCCAACTGCCTGTGGCCATTTTTAAAATACAGAACTGGTGTCATATGAATGTTACTTGTAGAAAACAAAAAGTAATAAAATTTTACATTTACAGCATTTAGCAGCCATTTTAACAAGAATGACTTACAACTGTTAAAGTATTACACTGTACAATTCAAACAGTTGAAGGTTAAAATCCTGCTCAAGATCCAAACAGTGCCATCATCTTTCTTGGTCCAGTACTTTAACCATTGCACCACCACAATCTCCAGAGGCATACATTAATAGTGAAATGTAATTTGGGTCTGGGAGTGTAACGAGCATGGGAAAGGCGAGATGCGTGCAGATTCCAATTTAAGTGAAGTTTAATTAAACAAAAGAACAAAACCACCAAAGATAAAATCATGAACATCAATGTAATGCAAATAACACAAATGGAAACAGGTTATTGAATAAACAAAGGACGAAAGGAAGCATCCTGAGAAATGCAGAATGGAAAATGCAAAACGGAAAACGTGAAACGAAAAAAGAAGCGTGAGGACGTTTGGGTGAAACAAGAACTGGAGTATATCCAAACAGGCCGGAGGAAGGAATTGTCAGAGAGTGTGAATGCGAAACAGTGGTAATCCAAAATACACGGAGTGCTCAGTGTGCTCGGACGGGACCGAGACAATACTTCGCCCCAAACGTGACAAACAATCCTCCCTATAAAGGCAGTCACACAGCTGTGTTCAGCCAGTAATCCCAGGTTGCTAGTGAGGAAGGAGCTCTCTAATAGGTCCGTGAAAAACTCGAGGTTCACCGGAGAACCATGGGCGATGTAGTTCGGCGCGAAGATCACGGAAACTGCTAGAAGAAAGACCATGGTAAGAATGTGGAGCACGTTACACAACCTCAACCCAAGGAGTCCGAGATGGAGTCACAGAAGCCTCTGAGGACAACTCCTGGGAGGATTCAGGTACAGTGGTGCTTGAAAGTTTGTGAACCCTTTAGAATTTTCTATATTTCAAACCAGCTGAGGCACAGGCTGATGGTTGGCGAGCTTAGACCTCACCGTCAGGCTAGCAGGGATGGATCCTGGCATTGAGCTACCTATGGACTGTGGTGCTAGGGAGTCTCTATGAACTTCTCCGGAAGAGGGCCTAAAGCAGACCCAAGTGGCTTCAAGAATTTCTCACCAGACCCAGCTTGAGCCAGTGGCCAAACTTTGGCATCCCATTGCAGCGCTTTGCCTGAGAGGCATGAAACCACGAACAATCTCTGAGTCAGATGCGACCTGGAGGGATAGAAACAAAAAAAAAAATTGAGCACTTGGATATAAACTGCCGTCATAGGTCTGGATCTCCTTCATATCTCTTCAGCAGAACCAGCGTGGACTTGGAACTCACATAGAGGCGAAGAATTCTGTAACAAGCATCGCTGGACAAAGCAGGCAAGACGCAAGCAGATTCCAATTTAAGTGAAGTTGAACTAAACAAAAGAACAAAACCACCAAAGATAACACTGCGAACATACATGTAACGCTCAACGGAGACTGGCTAATAAACATTCAAGAGAACAAAGGAGACGGAGTCACAGATGCCTCCCAGGACAACACCTGCTCCAGACAATCGGTGTCACTGTCGGGCTAATGGCAAGCACCTGCTGGTGAGCGGGGCCACCATTGAGCTGCTCTGGAACGGATGCCACCAAGGCCCTCTCAGGATCTGATGGCTTGTGGAACGGGCATAAACGAGACAATCTCTGAAGAGGGCACAGCTGTAACTGACTCAGGAATGGACGTCTCCCTTACAGACTGGGCAATGGACGTCCCCCTGATGGACTCGGGAACGGAATTCACCGTGACGGGCTCGGGAAGTCACCTTTATGGCTGACTCTAGAACGGAAGTCGCCTTCGTGGCTGACTGACTTTGGAATGGAAGTCATCTTCATGGCTCTGGAACGGAAGTTGCCTTTGTGCCTGACTCTGGAACGGAAGTCGTCTTCATGACCGGCTCAGGAGCAAGCATTGCCTTCACTGGCTCTGGAACAGACATTGACGTGATCAACTCTGGAACAAGCGTTGACATGACTGTCTCTGGAACAAATGCCCTCTGGATGGTCTCTGGAATGGACGTCTTCTGCACAGTCTCTGGGACGGAAGTCCTATAGACAGTTTTTGGGAACCGACATCCTCTGGACAAGCACTGGAACCAATGTCCTCTGGACAGACACTGGAACCAACATCCTCTGGATGATCTCTGGAATGGACAGTCTCTGGGACGGACATTCTCTGGACGGTCTCTGTAATGGACATCTTCTGGACAGTCTCTGGAACAGATGTCCTTTGGATGGTCTCTGGAAGAGATGGCCTCTTGAGTTTCTCTGGAAAAAGAAGCGTGAGGACACAAACTGGAGTATATCCAAACAGGCCAGAGGAACAAAACTGTAGGAATCCACAGAGAACGAAAACACAAAACAGTGGTAATCCAAAGTAGACGGAATTCTCAGTATACTCGGACGGGACCAAGACAATACCAAACGTGACAAACAATCCTCTGTATAAAAGCAGTCAAACAGCTGTGTTCAATCAGTAATACCAAGTCCCTAGTGAGGAAGGAGCTCTCTGATAGGTCAGTGGAAGTCTTGAGGTTCACTGGAGAATCATTGGCGATGTAGTTTAGCCCGGAGATCACGTAAACCACTAGAAGAAAGACCATGGAGGGTAACAGAGAGGAGTAATTCATTTTGGGTTTTTTTTTTATTTGCAGATTGTACAAAATCTGATTATCCATGTAATCCCAACACAATTTCACAATCTTTCAAAGAGCATTTTGTTAATGCTAAGCAATTATGGGATAAGGAACTTGCTCAAGGACCAAACAGGTGTAATTTTTACACCATCAGTGACTGCAAGACAGTTGCTATTTTTGCTTTTAGCTGAGTGACACTGTTATCCTTTTTATAGAGATAACTCTGTCATGTAATTACAGAAACAATGCAAATAAGTCTCATATGAAACAAAAGTTTCTGATGTTAATCACTAACAGCTTATTTACTGATAAAGTATTACAATGTACAATTCAAACAACTGATGGTTAAAGGCCTACTCAAGGTCCCAAAAGTGCCATTTTCATATTTCATTCCCCCACCACAGTCCACAGAGGCATACATAAATAATAATGTAATTTGGGTCTGGGAGGAGTATTTCATTTTGTTTTGTTTTAATTTGCAAATATTTGTGCGAAATTGGATGATCCATGTTATCCCAACACAATTTCATAATATTCCAAAGAGCATTTTATAAATGGTAATGAATGCCTAGCTTCCTACATTTACATTTAGCCATGTTGCAGACACGCCTTATGCAAAGCGACTTATAATTAATACAGTTTTACAATCTAAGCAATTGTGAGATGAGGCACTTGCTCAAGGACCCGACAGGGGTAATTTTTTCACCACCGGTGACTGCAAGATAGTTACTATTTTTGCTTCTAGCTGAGTGACACTGCTATCCTTTTTATAGAGATACAGTGGTGCTTGAAAGTTTGTGAACCCTTTAGAATTTTCTATATTTCTGCATAAATATGACCTAAAACATCAGATTTTCACACAAGTCCTAAAAGTAGATAAAGAGAACCCAGTTAAACAAATGAGACAAAAATATTATACTTGTGCTATGGGTCGCCCAGCGATCTGTAGAAGAAAGGGGGCAAAACAGGATCCAAATGAGCAGGAAAATCCCTAATACTACTGATCCTATTTGGATACTGATACTATTAGGATACAGAGGATATTGACCAAAGAAACTGAGAGCGGGAAAAAGATGAAAGCGCAGGCGAGTACGCCTGCAGTTCGGTGATTTCCCCGAGATTCGCTGACAAAGTGTCTGGGATTCAAACACTGAGCGCCTGCACACTGGCCAAGGTACTTAAAGCAGTGTCCCACACTCTGGGTGACACAATACAGTGCTCTGTGCCCTATGACTGAAGGGGGGAGGCTCCAGCAGAACGAGGGGTGAAGCTGCAGCTCTGGAGTTTCAGTTTAAATGAACTGTAATGTTGACCACCCTGTCGACATCCCAGACCATGGAGGCCAAAATTCGAGGGGCAACAAGGACCGGCTCGGGCAAGGGATTGGTGCTCGGGGGGTCCCATTGCCTGGATAGGGCATCAGGCTTGGTGTTCTTGGAACCTGGCTTAAAGGAGATCGTGAAGCCGAATCACTTGAAGAACAACGCCCAGCGAGCTTGTCGAGCATTCAACCTTTTGGCCTGTTGTAAATAGGTCAGGTTCTTGCAATCTGTCCAGACCAGGAACAAATGTCTGGCCCCCTCCAGCCAATGACGCCACTCCTCGAGGGCCGACTTAATGGTCAGCAATTCCTGGTCCCCGATCGAGTAGTTGCATTTGGCTGGCAAGCGTGAAAGCTGGTAAGCATGCGTGAAAAGTAGGCGCGGGGATGGAGAATCCCCCGCGTCCCGGTACGCAGGGACAGGATGGCCCCCACACCAATATCGGACGCATCTACCTCGACGACGAAGGGATTGTCCGGCTCAGGCAAGGTTAGTACAGGGGCGGCAGTGAGAGCCTTCTTGATCCTAACAAATGCCTTCTTGGCCTCCAGCGTCCAGCAAAAGGGGCCTGGGGTCTTGCGTGTGAGGGCAATGAGGGGAGTAGCTAACGTGCTGAAGTCCCTGACAAAGCGGCGGTAAAAATTCTCAAACCCCAGGAAGCGTTGGACGAGTCGGAGGGAGGATGGCTGAGGTCAGTCGACCACCGTGGAGATCTTGGAGGGGTCCATGCGGAGAGTGCCTTTGGTGATTATAAAGCCTAAAAAGAACACTGAGGGGGCATGGAACACCGATTTCTCAAGCATGACAAAGAGCCGGTTCTCCAGCAAGAAGCGGAGAACACTCCTCACATGGCCAACATGCTCGGCCAGGTTGTTACTGTAAATGAGGATATTGTCAAGGTCGACAAATGCGCCTGCCGTTTACTGAACACCTCCCCCAAATCCCGGTGTAGTTCGGGAACTGAGGAAAGGTCCTGCGCAGGATGGGAGGCGGGAGTGGCTTTACCAAGACTACTTCTGTCCAGCAAGCAGGACTCTTTGCACCGTGGGCCCCAAGCGTAGATAGCGTCTGACTGCTTGCCTTACACCACCGGCCCCTACTCCTCCTCCTCCTCCTCCTCCTCCTCTGCCACTTCCCCCTGAGGTTACTGATTCCCAGATACCCCGATTCAAATGATACGGGGGAGAGCCAGAATGCTGTAGGGGCTTCATCCTTCAATGTTCCCTCGCGTTCGAGTTAAGGCCATCTCAATTCCCCACGCCCCGCTCGCGAGTGGCCTATAACATCTCCCTTCTCACTGGTCGAGTGCTGGTATGGACTACCACGCTTTGGGAAGCTGGGGCACCGGAGTGTGTGTCAAAACAAGCCTTCACTGAAGAGCTCAGGACCACCTTTTACCATTCCCGGTGGGGAAGAAGCCCGGCCATGCGCATCCTTAACCTCACCCAAGGCTGGCAGTAAGAGTGGTGAGGGCCCCCAGCCACGATCCGTAGAAGAAAAGGGGGAAAAACAGGATCCTAATGAGCAGGAAAATCCCTAATACTACTGATCCTATTTGGATACTGATACTATTAGGATATAAAGGATATTGACCAAAGTTTTACAATCTAAGCAATTTTGGGATAAAGACCCAAGGACCCAACAGGGGTAATTTTACACCATCAGTGACTGCAAGATGCTTGTAATTTTTTTTGCTTCTAGCTAAGTGACACTGTTACCCATTTTATATAACACTGTCATGCAATCACAGAAACATTGCAAATAACTCTCATATGAAAGAAAAGTAGCTGCCATGCAGTCACAGTGTACCTTTACACAATTCCTGGCTATGCGGTATACAATATGGCATGATGTAAACAAACTCACACAGAGGCACTGTTCAAAAAATATATATAGTAAAAATTATATATTCTTCTTGTTCCTCAGGTTACACCCTTGCCTCAAATTACAGGCATTTTTTTCTGAACAAACATCATCCATGTTCACCCTAACCCAACTCACCCTACATGTTAAGTCAAGGTGTAGATATATTACAGTGACACAACACCAGACAGGACTCCTCTGAGAGTAGCACTCAACCACAGTGTGGATTATGTGGAATTTGCACGTCCTCTGGCTTCCTCCCACATTCCAAAGATGCATTAGGTTAAATGGTTGCTGATGTGACATTAAATAGATGCTGATGTGACATTAAATAAACAAATACATCTACAAACATATTTACTTCTACTCAGTGATCTTTACTTTCTCAGCATATAATTTCAGAAAATCTCTTTTCTCAGATCTCTTTCCTCTTCTCTTTTTACAGATCTGTCCCATTTTTTTCTTTACGTACCCATCTTTTCATTATTTCAAAACTCTTCTCTTGTTTGGTCTTTTATCTCTTTTTAATCTCTCAGAACAGACAAAGCAGGCATTCCTAAATATTATACTGTCCCTACCACTAAACAAAGGCATGATATCTGAACAATGGCATTGTTCAGCATTAAACATATTGTCAAGCAGGTGCAGGAGATTGGGGCTAATTAACCCATATGATTATGGGAAAGAAGTCTCTAGCTCATGTATTGCCATCTCACCTTCTGATATATATGGATGTTTTTTGCAAGTCCAAAGCACCCTTCAAATGCATATAATGTTAATGGTTATTCTTCTTGTTCCTCAGGTTACACCCTTGCCTCGAATTACAGGCTTTTTTTTTCTGAACAAAGATCATCCATGTTCACCCTAACATTTTCATGACACAGATACTCTCACATCAGTGCAAAATCTCTTATGCATGCACTGACTAACAGCAGAAGTGGTTGCTATAGAAACTCACGGTGTGAGGCTGTGCTGACTAGTTGAAGTTCTCTTTTAATGATCAGTTCCTCCCTCACCATAGCAACTCTGAATCTCTTTTTTATGCACCAAACAAGACTATTACGTAACTCTGCATCCTTGAAAATGTGTTGATAGCCTGCTAGCGGGATGTGCAAATAAGAAAGTGACACGAAACGGCTTTGACGATCACACTTTCACAGTGCTGTCTTGTTCCCCCGTGCAGCACTGATGCTGTTTCCATGACGACTTGGCCCGATGCTATTTTTCCCCTTAGCTCTGATCACAATAGCGTCCCTCCTTTTCGGCTCTTGAAAAGGCTTCAGCAATGATGGCCAGGGTTGCTTTTGAGCGATGACAGGAGAGTGATGGCTTGTGGTTAGTTCCATCTAAATGGACATCTAAATGAAAAATTATGAAAAAAGTGAAGTAACACAGTCACTGTTGCTCTCATCTTAGTCAAATCAAACCCTTCCCCAACCCAACTGATGAAACGATTAGCATGTCAAACTGCCAGTGTTAACGAACAAGGTAGCCAGAAAAGAGCAGGTTTTGGAAAAGAGCAGATTTTTACATTTAGTAACTGCATCACTTGACCTTTATGTTTCAAACCCAACTTGAGGCCAGGTCCTCAGGACCTTCTGTTTCCAGTACATGAAACAGAAGGTATACTAAAACTTGCTATGGCTTTAGCAACAATGAATAAACCATGTTTTATCCCTGCATGATCAAAACATGTATAGGGATAGGAATTGTGCTATAAAATCAGTCAAGCTGTGGTGACTATATGGATAGCTGACCTGATACACAAGTACTATAGACTGGCAAACATTCCTTCTGGATAATGTTTGTGCTGTGGCTATTAGCAACTTATTAGCTTATTTACAGGAACCCATGCCTCAGTAAAAAGGTTCTGATTATGATCCTGCTCCAAATTGTATTGGTATAAACATTCTTTGCCAGGGCTGGATTCTGTTCTGTAAGCTTGCTGCCATAGCAAGCTTTTGCACACCCATATATGCTTGTGGTTTGTTTATGAGCACACGTGTGTGCATGCAAGTGTGTGTATTCAACATTCACACCTGCATAGTATCATGCCTGATTGCCAGGTGGGTTTACTGGTATAAATATGTGTGGTACTACAATCCATTGTACAATTGTAGTCATGCTTTTTGTTGGGGAGGCTGCTTTCTTTGCTTGTCCACTTTGGTTTCAGTTTGTGTGTAAAGTATTATTCCGTGTCTTAATAAATCTGCACCTCTGTCTGCCTCCTTTCTGCTGTTTTGACGGCATGCAGCCATATTGTGTCATACACACATTAAATAAGACCTTCATAAATGAGGCAATAGCTATAAAAAATGTTACACACCTGAAAAGGTCCTTAAGGCAAAAACATAAAGGTATAAAACATCTAGTGCTGAAATGAACCTGCCTGGAAGAGGATGAAAGTTTATTTTACCCCCACATACAGTGAGAAGGAAGGTGAGAGGCAAAACAATCCTCCAAGGATCACAGTTAGAGATCTGCAGAAGATAGTGACATTTTGGGGACACCTTGTCTCTGGATCTACAATTAGACGCCAACTCTGCCAGCAAACTATTTGAAAGGTGTGCTAGAAGAAGGACTTTTCTGTCATCTAACCAAAACTGTACAGACCTGCACTTCCCTAGATGGTATTAGAACTTTACTGAATCCAGGACAACTCAAAGTTGAATTGTAAAAGGAATTACAGTTACACAAAAAATAATCTAATCCCCACTGTTAAATGTAGTAAGAGATTTGAGATGTTGCTGGGACTTCTTTACGTGTCTATCAGGAAACTACATGTGGGTCATGATGATTACAGCCAAACAAAAGGAAAACAGGAACTGATTTCTCCGGATCACTTTCAGGCTGCATTTAGATTTAGAGCAGCTAGCTCCCTGAGTTCACAACTAGAGTAAGTGTTTTGCTTTTACTTTTTACATTCCATCCATTACTCACTAAGTTAAGAAATTTTAAACATTTTATTATACAATAAGCTTCGTGCTAATGATTTTGGCCAACTGTAGGTTGATGTACAGCATAAGGGTTTTAAACAATATGGTTGACTCTGCTATGATACAGTATAGTTTATATTAATCTCATTGGTTGATGATAAATACTTATTATGTATTTATCGGAATGTATCCCCATGGTAAATCAGGCAGCACATGTGCAATACAACTCCATTAATGCATATACAGTGGTGCTTGAAAGTTTGTGAACCCTGTAGAATTTTCTATATTTCTGCATAAATATGACCTAAAATGTTACCAGATTTGTACATAAGTCCTAAAAGTAGAAACCAGTTAAACAAATGAGACAAACATATTATACTTGGTCATTTATTTATTGAGGAAAATGATCCAATATTACATATTAGTGAGTGGCAAAAGTATGTGAACTTCTAGGATTAGCAGTTAATTTGAAGGTGAAATTAGTGTCAGGTGTTTTCAATCAAAGGGATGACAATCAGGTGTGAGTGGGCACTCTGGCACCCTATCCAGGAGATTTCTGAAGAACTCAGAAAAAGAGTTGTTGATGATCTGGACAAGGTAACAAGTCACACAAGTTGTTCTACCAAAGAATGGTTACAGAAGAATAAAAAAAGTTAATGTTTTGGAATTTCCAAAGCCAAAGTCCTGACCTTTATCCAATCAAAATGTTGTGGAAGGACCTGCAGTGAACAGTTAATACAGTCGTATGAAAAAATTTGGGCACCCCTGATAATTTTCATGATTTTTCTTTATAAATCATTGGTTGTCCAGCTCAGAAATTTCAGGTAAATATATCATATAGCAAATGAACACCGTGATATTTGAGAAGTGAAATTAAGTTTATAGGTTTTACAGAAAGTGTACAGTAATTATTCAAACAAAATTAGGCAGGTGCATAAATTTGGGCACCCTTGTCATTTGAATACCTTTAGCACTAATTATTGGAACACAGAATTTGTTTTGTAAGCTCATTGACCCTTGATCTACATACACAAGTGAATCCAACTATGAGAAAGTGTTAAGGTGGCCAATTGGAAGTTTTTCTCCTCTTTGCATCTTCTCTGAAGAGTGGCAACATGGGAGCCTCAAAACAACTCTCAAATGGCCTGAAAACAAAGGTTGTTCAACATCATGGTTCAGGGAAAGGAAAACTCCTCAGCAGATTTCAGCTGTCAGTTTCACTGTGAGGAACATAGTGAGGCAATGGAAGACCACAGGCCAGTTCTAGTTAAGGAAACTCCCGAAGTGGCAGACCAAGAAAAATCTCAGATAGGCCAGAGGCGAAGGATGGTGAGAACAGTCATAGTCAAGCCACAGACCAACAGCACCACCTCCAAAGACTTACAACTCATCTTGCTGCAGATGCGTCGTCAACTGTTCATTCATTCAGCACTATACAGCGCACTTTGCACAAGGACGAGGCTGTATGGGAGAGTAATGCAGAAGAAGCCTTTTTGCTGCAGACACGCCCACAAACAGAGTCACTTGAGGGTGTGCTACAGGCACATTTTGGAGACAATCCAGCTTCATTTTGGAATAAAGTTGCTCATAAAGTGCTGTTGTACTGAACGAAAACTAAAATTGAGTTATTTGCGACATAACAAGGAGCGGAAAAAGAACACAGCATCCCAAGACAAAACACTTGCGACCGCGTACCCTACACAGTAAAATTTGGTGGCGGTTTCCATCTGCTGATGGACTGTGTGCGCCAGTGCAGGTACTAGGAATCTTGTTAAAGTTGAGGGTCGCATGGATTCCAGTTAATATCTCCAGATTCTTGAGAAACAATGTTCAAGAATCAGTGACAAAGTTGCACCCAAGGCCAACGACCCCAAACCCTGCTTAAAAATCTACTAAGGCATCTTCACATGCAGAGGAACCAGTACAACGTTCTGGAATGGCCATCTCAGTCCCCAGACATGAATATTACTGAAAATGTGGGCTGTCCATGCTCGGAAACCATCAAACCTGACTGAACTGGAGATGTTTCTAAAGAAGAATGGTCCAAAGCACCTTCAACCAGAATACAGACTGGAAGCTGTAAGAAGCGTTTAGTGGCTGTTATTTCTACAAAAGGAGGATCTACTAAATATTGATGTAATTTTTCTGTTGGGGTGCCCAAATTTATGCACCTGCCTAATTTTGTTTGAATAATTACTGCACACTTTCTGTAAATCCTATAAACTTCGTTTCACTTCTCAAATATCACTGTGTTCATCTGCTATATCATATATTTAACACAAGTTGCTGATCTGAACAACCAATTATTTATAAACTAAAATCATGAAAATTATCAGGGGTGCCCAAACTTTTTCATACGACTGTATGTGGAAGCCCACCAACATTCCAGAGTTGAAGCTGTTCTGTACAGAGGAATGGGCTCCAAGCAGGACTGATCAACAGTTACAGGAACCAACAGTTACAGGAAATGTTTAGTTGCAGTTATTGCTGGACAGGGGAGGTCACACCAGATACTGAAAGCAAAGGTTCACATACTTTTGCCCTCACTAATGTGTAATATTGGATAATGTTTCTCAATAAATACATGACCAAGTATAATATTTTTGTCTCATTTGTTAAACTGGGTTCTCTTTATCTACTTTTAGGACTTGTGATAATCTGATGATGTTGTAGGTCATATTTATGCAGTAATATAGATAAATGCAAAGGGTTTAAAACTTTCAAGCAGCACTGTATATATGAATAAATTTTGCATACATTGTGGATTTTATGGGGGTCTCCAATGGATAAATTCAATTTACATTAGTCCTTATGGGAAAAGTTTGGTTGGTACTCATCATTTTCGGTACTCGACAAGCCTTCCATAACAATTTCACAATGAGAACTGAGGTACCGCTGTACATTATTTATCCTCAAAGGGAAATTTCTATGTTGCAGCAGCAATGTATATAAATGACAAGACTCACATTCTTACAAAGTACAGTGAGGTAGATGAGATTTAAATGGAATACAAATAATATACTTGTACAAAAAATTCAAAATGAAACTTTGTTAATAAAAAAAGAATAAAATGCACAGTGAGTGAACACAGTTTTTAAAAACTCCAGCAGCACTGCTAAATCTGATCCAATAATACCAACAAAACACTCACTAACACACCACCACCACCTTCACTACAACAGTGTCACTGCAGTGCATAGAATGATCCACCACTGAAATCTGTGTAGGTGCAGTACGGGTCCTTACCTTTAGTGAAGAGAGTAAAGGGGACTAACAAAGCATGTAGAGAAACAGATGGACTACAGTCTGTGATTATGAAACTACAAACTCCTTCTTTATGACAAGTGGAACTGAGAAAATGGACAAAGAGTGTAGAAACAAGGACGTGCATCTAATAATGTGATCGGTGAGTGTAATTGTTTAAAAACTGTAGAATCAGGGTTTGGCAATGACATATCACAGTCCCCTGCCATGTACCCTCACTGTGTTGTGAGATACACAGCTCTGGTCACTGTATCATGTCTAATTTTTAAACACACACCTCCTGGCAAAAAAAAACAAACTGAAACAGCACGTTTAGATGCATATGCAGGAGTTTCTAAATTCACTCATGTGAATTCAAAATGGCATATACAATTGGGGAACATTTTAAATAAACAGAAGATTAACATGATAAATTATTTCGTATATCATTTTCAATGGTTGTAAAATTGTTGTGGTTTGGCGTTAACCAAATGGCAGTGGTATTATTGTTATGGAATCATGTGATGTACTTGTGTTGTATCCAGGGAGCACTTTAGCCTATGCCCAGTGAATTCTGGGATAGGCTCTGGACTAACTTAACCAGGAGGAAATAGATTCAAAATGGAAACCTTCCAATGGTTTCTGGTCTTTGTAATGTGGCGGAATCCCTAGTCTGCTCACATTTATTGGTAAATGTACATCTACGTCATTTAGCAGACACCCTTATTTAGAGTGACTTACATTGAATACATTCTTACAATCCAAGCAATTGTGGGTTAAGGGCCTTGTCCAATGAGTCAACAGTGGCAGCCTGACAGAGGTGGGTTTTGAACCCTGGACCTTCTGATCCATAGTCCAGTACCTTAACCGTTGGTAATGTCCAACAACCTGGACTTTATACGGCAGCAGCAAATGAAACCACCAAAAGACAGACCTGGACTTGGTGTGCAAATGGATATGGTGGCAGTCACCAAAACTTCATTAATGTGGACCTCAGCTTGCATGGTGACAGAAACCAGAATACAACTCAATAACCAACAGACCTCTATTGCCAGAGCCATGGATCAAATCAGAGAGGCTCAGCCAGGGAACCAGTGTTCTAAGAACTGAGCCACACTGATTTGATCTCCGCCCCTGGCAAAGGAAAGTCTTTTATATTCCAGCTCTTGGCACTATTGTGAAGTCCAGGAGGCTTTTCAGCACTCTCTGCATTCCAGCTGTCTAGATTTCCTGGCATTGTTGTTCTTCATAAAGTCCACAGGTCCCTTGGCACCCTGACTGTTCAGGCTGCACTCTACAGTTTCTGGTATCTGTATATTCCACCGGGTTACCTCTCCAGTTTCGCCAGGGGCAGGTTTCCAAGTCTCAGTGCTTCTCAGGGTGGGGGCTGGATCTGCAATTTTCATGTGATCATACCAGGCATACCCTCATACAGTAATCTTTTTATATAAAAAGTAGACAATATGTTCTAAATGATTATATGACTATTCTATCTGCATTTACGTAGAATTATTGGTAGTCTATTAGGTGTACAGTCAGTGAAATATATTTATGTAGCCCATAAAAACCATAAAGCTGTAACTAATACAGAACGGATTGCTAATGGCCCAGGAGCCAACGACCCCAATCTATGTAGGACATTTTCCTTGACATTGATTTACTATGGACATAAACCCATGACCATGAAAGATATTTAATGTGCTGTCAATCATTAAATATATGAAGGAGAGATTAAGCAATTTTAAGGTCAAATTACATTACTCGGTGCTGTGAAATGTTTATCTCCTTCTATGTGTTGACAATCTTTGTGGTATGTGCGCAGTAATAAGGGTGCAAGACCACTTTAGAACCACAGTTCTTTAATATTGAGTTTAATGTGTGAGAATGTATCATTAGACTCAATATGAATCTCATTTCTAATATAGTTTTAAAAATCATGACTTCACATCTGTCATGATGTCAAAAAATGTTTTGTTAAAATTTTCTCCTACAAGTTATAAAGACAGCCCTGTACAGAATATGGCTGGTGTTTTCTAGTTATCATACTCATTGTTTACATAGTCACCTACTAATGCTAGCATCTTACCAGCTTATACAGTATTATTCTTGAAATAAATGTAAAATATTTTAAACGTATTATATTAAATTTAAAATTTGCGCCATTTAATGTCAGCATTAAGTTCTGGGAAACAGAACGTTGAACAACATGGACTTTGACCAACCGTATCATCTTCACATAGTAGTTTAGATACTTTGCACATAGTGTTTTACTTTAAATTTGACTAAATACAATATGACATTTAAATTACATTTACATGACCTTCTTATCTTTTTATCTTTTATAAAATTTGAAACATTTCCCGATCATTCCCGGAACATTAACATGTTGTTTTGTCTCTGTCTCTTTTCTGTCAGCAGGTATTGCAAGGAATCGCTTGTACTAGTTTTCTGTCATTCAGACATGAATTATATGTACATGTATATAAGACCGATTTTCATATCCTCTTTTAATTCTTAAGGTCTCTGTTAGGGTTCACTATGTAAACGGGGCTCGAACTCAAGTGCAGATAGCTAGGTTTACTAAATAAACCCAACTATTGGGCCTGAGTAGAGGATAGGTGTGCTTTTTGGGACCATCAGCACTTCACAACTAAGCTGTTTAAGTGCTCAAAGCGTGGCAAAAATAATAAGCCAGTCACACCGCAATCTGACCCTAACACCTTTTTACCTCAAGCCAGTGGCACTACCCTCTTCAAAGGAAGTAATGTTACAATCTTTCCCTAATACCTAGAGCTGGAGCGCTACAAAATTTTAATGGCTATGTTAGTCAAGAGTGCGACGAGAGACACCAATCTCAAAGGGCTTTAAATACCCGAACGATCAGGTGCCTCTAGTCAGCCGTAATCAGCACAAATTCCACTCTGTGCATGAGTGCTTGGGCTTGCCATTCCAATCAGACCGCGGTACTGCGCGCTTCCTAATGTTAAAAGTGCTGCGTCAAATGTTAAAGCTAATGGACGTTGATCAGTTGGATGCATCCTGTTTATCATTTTGTAAATGATAAACTACAGAAAATATTTATGACATGTTTTATTCAAATCTTGCTGTTTCAAGAATATAACCTGTAGTACATGAAGTATTGGGTCCTATCAAAATGTATATTCACATTCATTTACATTTATGTTGTGTTTTCTTGTAGTCAACAAGCTTTTCCAGCAAGACCAGCAAAACCATGTGAGTTTGCCAGCAAGGTTCATCAGACTGGCACTACACAGCATAAACCAACTTGGACCAACATGGAACATGGAATTACATGGTCATGATCATAATCAGTATACTAGCAGTTTGAATAAGACTAACTGATTGTCATCAAATCTAGCAGTACCTTTCTTTCCTTCAACAGTATCACTGGTCCTGTATTGATATTAAATATAATGAGTAAGTCTTAAAATGAAAATGAATTCATGATACCATGAGAGCGACAAGTATGTATAAATGTTGCACGATTTCCAACAATGAAGCAGAGCTCATAAAGAATATTAAATGCACAGTGAAGCATCTTCATGAACTAGCAATTTTTCCAAGTGACCTGTAAAACTGTAAGCCTTGAAAAGCCTTATCTGAGTACGATTAAATTTACATGCGGTCATGGTGCTACTTGGTGACTTTATTTCCACCAGAATCAACCATGTCAATGTTCTTGCCCCTCATCCACTAAGAAAAGTAAAGACGGAATGATTTACTGTCTTATGGCAAAATTACTGATAAGAAGTTCCAGAATTTAAAAGGCAAATGATGACTCACAATAATCAAATCAATGGTACTCACAGAAAGTTTTCAAATATGTAATTTCAATCAGTGACATTCCCTTATGTACTAAAACAGTCTTCAACAGGGTCACTGCACTCAATTTTATTTTACTGGATGTGGAGAGGACTTCATTCCTTCAACACTCAGAGAGTGATGACTAAAACAAAAAACAATGAAAAGCCAGATACTGACAATTGATTAAAAAACATCGAGTTTTGTAGAGAATACAGCCAACTAAAAATTCACTCGTTCCATGTAAATTTATTGTCTGGTTGAGTTTTATTACTGGGAAGATGGGAAGATGTGTAAATACACAGACGCCCCCTGATAAACTAATTCAGTCCAAATAGGGCTATGGTCCATTCTTTATAATTGTGTCTTTTTAACATACTGTATGTGCAAAAAGTGTTATTTAGTTTCTTGGGAACACAGTCTCAGATGGTCTAATCTACACCTTATCAAATTACCCAGATGAAGTGAGATTTCTCTGATGTTAACTGCAATTGGCACATTCAGGCCAGTCCTGCTGTTCTCTCGCTCTCTGATAAAAATGCAGCTCGTCTTGGGAATGTACCCATATTTCATCACTGCAATCGTACAGTTGCTATCTTGTGACTTCACTGCACAGCTAGTCACTGTGTTTGGCATAGGTTTCCATGGTTGATACTTTTGGGAAATCCGTTACGTTTTAATATTTGGACCACGTTCCAGTTTCTTTTTAAATCTGTACACTGATCTTGTGTTCCAGAAGCTAGATCATGATCTTAATAAAAATGAAACATGGAAGCTAGCTGTGTGCTGTCCTCTTCTGCTATGACAAAGACAATCAAATAAAAATGAAAATCCTTACTTGCAATAAATAATTTTAACCACATGGAAGTTGGTAATCAATCCTGTAATCCTGTGGTCATATACATGAATGAAAGCAATTATTGTGTTTTTTTCTCTCCCTTGGTCCCTGTATCAAATAAAGCAAACTGTTTGAGGACAATCTGAATGAACTGTAATAATTTTAAAGATGACATAGATAGATCAATAACAGTCATGCAAACATCTTTCAGAATCTGTATATTCTAGAAATAGTAGCAAGATTAAGCAGAAGAAAATAGTTAATATTTCAAATACATTCCATTTTAAGAAGATTTGGGAGATTATTTTTCCTGTTATTAACTTCACTCAAAGCTCATTAAAATCAAAAGTAATAATACAACAGACATGTTATCGTTGGATATGGCTGTTTTAGCTCAGTTGAATTTGATAGGTTATCTGAGTAATAATTTTATTTCTTATTAAAAAGTATGTGTGAGATAAACATAAAAGCTGCCTTGTATTATGGTTGTCACTAATTAAATATTTGCTAGCTTTGCTTGCTATTTGTGATGTAGGCTTTGTCTGCCTGTTGAAATATTTGGCTCATAAATAGATCCTTAATTTTGTTTGCGCTATAGAAACATGTCAAGTATGCTTGTGTTAGATGGACCCTGATCCCCACTGGCTTTAACTGCAATGTCAGTTGTTTCTGAGGAAAAAAAAAAATGCTCTAACTGAAGTCACCTGTTTTTTTTTTCCCTCCTGCTGGCAGAAGCAACAACAGAATATACATTTTCTGCTCCTAGAATATTTTGAGGATAACAATATATATGTAAAAAAAAGCTTTTTAAACAAAAACCACTGGTCTCCCCTTTAAATATTTGCTATTCATGCTAGGTTATCATCATCATTTTCTTTTCCAATGCTGTCTCAATTTTCAAAATGAAATGTGTTTTTTTTTTATAGGAAAAGCTCAGTTCTTCATTTGTTTATTACCAATTTAATATTTTCATTAAAATAGCTTGAGGAATATAGCAGAACAAACACAAGAACATTATTTGTAAGATTTATTTTAGTCATTTTATTAGGTTCTGCAAATTTCTCTAATTTGTTTTTCATCGAAACACAATGTTCATTGTGTCCTAATTACCCCCAGTTCAGGTGGGAGAGGAGCCCCTGCATGAATTTAATATCCTGTAATTAACTCTGAAATGGAAAAGTGAGTAGGAGAGGATAATCTTACAGCAGCAGAGGGAGGGATGCAAGTGTGACATTCATTAACACAGCAGAGACGTCATGGGGCGTCTCGCAACCTTATACACACTTCTGTTCTCACCTAAAAGGACTTTCTGACCCCATTTATCCCATAGCTCAGTAGATTCCTCAACATGTTTGTGTGTTTGAAAATATCAAAACTAGTCTTTAATAATCAAAAAATAATGTTATATACAGTGTCTCAATTTCCATATACATTTACATATACATTGTGTTGTATATGTGCAATTGAAATAAAGGTATACTTTTTTTTATTAATTTTTTTTTCACATTTTAACCTCCACTTTTTCCTGGTCAGGGTCACTGGCTCCATTGCCTATCCCAAAGTAACACAGGGCGCAGATGTAAGCATGCCCTAGATGTAACTCCAGTCCATCACAAGGCTTAGTAAGAGTCATCCTTATTGACCCGGCCAATTAATCAAGCCAATTAATGTCATTTTGCATAAAAAAACAAAGAGATGCTGAGAGAACATTCAGTGAGGGTGAGGCTGTTTATGAGAAGATAAAAACTTTATGTCCAGCATGACAACTTGCTGGAAAACTGGAACTTGGATAAATAAAAAAAACAAAAAAAACCAAAAGATGCTGCTACCATGTTCGCTACTCTCAACATTGTTTATTGTTTTGCGAGTATTTACACATTTTCATTTTTTTCCCAGAAATAAGATGACACTTATCTGGTAATAAATGTAATAAATAAATAAGAGCAATAAACCTTTTATATATTTTACAAGAAAAAAGACAGAGTGCATTTACAGCTTAAATAAATGTTTATTTAGGTTTTCGATTTGGTGTCTCATTTATTGTTATTAGTTTTAAAATTTGCAAAAAGTAAATAAACAACTAAATACATAATAATAATAATAATAATAATAATAATAATACAATTTTTTAATAAATTTCGGTTTCGGCCAGTAAAAAACTTATATTGGTTGACCACTGGTTTGCATGTTCTCTCCATATCTGCATGGGTTTCCTCCCACATTCCAAAGATCTGCGTTAGTTCAACTGGTGCCTCTAAAGTATACAACTGCAAGTGTGTGTGTGTATGCGTGTGCCTTGTGATAGACTGATGTGCTGCCAGTTAAGACCCATCCGTACACAACCCTGAATTGGATTAAACAGATATGGAATGTAGGTGAGTGTTGTAGTCAATTTAATTTACAGATATAGAACTTAACTTAAACAAGTGACACAACACACAGCACTATTAATCACTTTTTTTTATTCAGAAAGAGTCCATAAAAAGAAACAAGTCAGCACACATTCAACTAAAATGTGGCAGAACTGCCAGAAAATGAGGCATAATCAATTATAATTGAGAAAAGAAAAAAAAGTATATTAAATAATAATAATAAATAAACAAATAAATAACACTATTATGGAGAAAAGACACAATCACAATAATAGTATAGTGAGTTAATGATTGGGCCACCATTCTACAGTATGTTTTCTCACATATTCAGACTGACCGCAGCTTAATGATTATTGTTAAATGTATTATAATATATACCAGCAAGCCTGAATCAGATGTAGACAATCTACTTTCCTAGATCTTCAATCCACAGTAATGAATACTGAAATGACCAAATTTCTTCTTATTTTCTTTATTCTATGAGGATTACTGTAAATGAAAATTAAAACTGTCTAAGGATATTAAAGAACATTTAACAGCCCTAAATTAAATGTACACAATTGTCTCTTTGGAATTTGAATTTCATCTGGGATTGTACCCATCTTTTTATAATTAACCAGTGCCTCTGGGAGCTCAAGTGATGCAGTGGTCTAATCCACTAGCCAACCACCACAGAAACCAAGGTTTGAGTTCCAGAGGTGCCTTACATCAGG
This sequence comes from Ancistrus triradiatus, assembly GCA_025084515.1. Taxonomy (NCBI): domain Eukaryota; kingdom Metazoa; phylum Chordata; class Actinopteri; order Siluriformes; family Loricariidae; genus Ancistrus; species Ancistrus triradiatus. Next base: position 30,724 of record JAJAGP010003336.1, on the reverse strand, counting down.
GCTACGTGTCACACGAAGACACAATTGTCTGGGTTTCAGGTAGTGCAGGCTGGACAGGGTATCATCCCCCAGTAGTGCAGCCATGCAACCATGCAACTTATGCCTCTGCCCTGTCTTCTTCAGGGATCAGTGCTGGAGCACTCATGTCACTCAGGTCATGAAAAAGTGGTATTAAAAACAATGACATGTGATTAATTTCTCTGCAAACTGTCTTTGTTCTCGATTAAACAAATCAGAATCTATGTCCTTTGTCTCAGGCTAATGATAATACTGAACAGGTGTGAATGAGCAGTGTAAAATATGACAACAAAACTTAATGAGAGTGTTGGTGTAGGACAAGGATTTATGCACGAGACCACAGTAGGGTATAAGCAAGGTGCCCATGACATAACACTATTTCCTTATTAATAGTATGTAAGGTCAGGAAGTGGAGACTGGTATTTTGTCAGCTGCTGCATCATTACATTGAAGTGTATTTATGTGTGTTTTTACATAATCAGTAAAAGCTGTACACAATACTATGTTACTTTGTTATCCTCTAGGTCAAGACATGTTTGAAGTCTTAAGTTAGCTTTTTCTTTTGCTTTGTTACAATGCTAATGTAGTTACAAAATAAGGGAAGCAATGCACTCACCCAAGAAAAATATCTGTATAAGAATACATATTAGAATAGATTAGCTGTAATATCAAAATCACCTCTAGTCTACATTTCCACCTTCAAGGTTTGGGACAAGTTTCCACTATGCTCATTAACCACTATGTAGTTAATTAGCGTCATGTCATGTGAGGAATCAAAACTTTAAATAAAGCAAATTAATGCCAAGTAAACTCTCTTTGCAAACATAACATTATAATCTTATCCTGCAATGTCGCTGACATTGAAGAATACAGAGCTAGGAGTCTAAGACACTCCTCCATACCAGATTCTTAAGGGTCTTAGACACAGTATAGCTTTTTGAAAGATGCATTCAAATGTCAAGCTTCTCAACTTTTGCTCTAAGACTAAATATGTTTATGTTTACACAATTGTCTGATGAGGACTGACATGAGTTTGTCTCATTTCATAATTGTATTTTGTGGAGTATGGTATTTGAGTTAAAGGTTTGTCAACACTGATAAACCTAAAATATAATATGAACTATAAACTTATAAATTAGCTATGCAACACCAATGCAAAACAAAAGAAGCAACCTTCAACCACAAAACACGTCTTGGCTGATTGATTACATTTGGCAGGTGAAAGTTCTCTACATTATTACTGTCAGTCTGCATGTTCAATCTTTATATACAAATCAGAATATGATGGTGATAAAAATTAATGTTATGCATAAATCATAACAGTCAAAACAAACAAAATCCTAAAACAAAGAATAACTCATATAGGCAAATGAGTACATAGGCCATCAAACTGTACATTAAGTTACAAAAGTGTAGAGAATGTATTTACTACATTCACAATAAGACAGATTATATTAGGACTATATTCAGGAATAATTTGGCACACTCACTTATTTGGCATTTGAAACAGAAAAGCTTGTCAAATGTGTATACGTCTATTAAAATCACAGCAAAACATTAGGCAATTATACATTAATGTACTTTTTTTGTCCTTTTTTTGCATTCACATTGTGTCTTTTTTAAAATTTGTAACCATATAACATAACTGCCAACTTGAGCATTGAACAAAAATACAAAGAAAACAGTAAAGCAAACATATAGGCAACACTATTAAGACCGAATCCGAACATCAAACATTGGTAACTATCTCCATTTACACACCAAAGTGTTAATAATTTATACTAGATAAACTTGATATGACTAATAAACTACATGATGATAAATTTGTCATTTAAAAAGTATGAAACTAAGACCTAGGATTAGAGATGTACATATATTATTACCGTATATATGGAACTGGTATGTAAGGAGATTTATTTAAAAGCCATTTTATGTGAAAATACATAGAAAATACATTTTATATTCTTTTATTTTCTTGTGTTAGAAATAAAAGAACATTGCACATCTTGATGCAGACACTGCCAAGTCGGCTCGAGTCAACATGGACGACATGAAATTAGGCACGTGCCGTAATGTACAGTGGCGCTTGAAAGTTTGTGAACCCCCTAGAATTTGTGATATTTGTGTACATATGACCTAAAACATAATAAGATGTTCACACAAGTCCTAAAATTATGTTAGGAGAACACCATTAAACAAATGAGACAAATATATCATGTTTGTTAATCTATATAGGAAAATTATCCAATGTTACATATCTGTGAGTGGAAAAAGTATGTGAACCTCCTGAACTAGCAGTTCAGTTGTTGTTGAAAATAGTTTTTTATTTTCTTTTTTTTTCAATGAATGGGATGATGATCAGGTGTGAGAGGGTGCACTTCTAAATAACAAAAAAAAAACAGGGATACATCAAAGTCTGATCTTCACAATGCATGTTTGTGGAAGTGTATCATGGGATGAACAAAGAGTTCTTAGTACCTCAAAAAAAAAGTATTGAAAAGGTTACAAACCCATCTCTATATTGTGTACAAATGGAGAAATTTTAAAACCCTATCAGGATTGGAGTGACCAACAAAGATAATTCCTAAAGCAAGGAGTTTAATAGTCTGCAAAGTCTTAAAAGAACTCAGGGTAATTTCTAAGCATCTAAAGGCCTCTCACATTGGCAAACGATCATGAGTCTATTACAGGAGAACACTGAACAACAACAGTGTGCATGGCAGAGTTGCAAGGAAAAAGTCACTGCTTTCCAATAAGTCTGCAGTTTGCTACAAAACAAGTTGACAAGCCAGATTTTTATTGGAAAAAAGGTTTCGCAGATGGATGAGACCAAAATAAAACTTTTGGTTTCAATGAGAATGTTTATATCTGGAGAAAGGAAAACATCAAGCATGCAAGTCGTTCTATCAAGAATAAAATAAATGATTTGAAAGGCCAAGTCAAAGTTTTGACCTTAACCCAATAGAAATGAAGGATATGAGAGAACAGTTCATGTGAGGAAACCCATCAAAATCCCAGAGTTGAAGCTATTCTGGTTAAAATTCCTCCAAACCTGTGCAGGACTGATCAACAGTCACCAGAAACGTTTAGTTGCAGATATTGCAGCACAAGATGGTCACACCGGACACTGAAAGCAAGTTTTCACATATGTTGCAACTTATAGATATGTAATATTGGACCACTGTCCTCAATAAATACATGACCAATTATATATTTTTTTGTCTCACTTGTCTTTATCCACATTAGGACTTGTGTGAAAATCTGATGAAGGTTTAGATCATATTTATGCCAAAATATAGAAAATTTTAAAGAGTTCTCAGATTTTCAAGTGTCACTGTATCTATCCAGATAATTGCCTTGGATTTGATCATGTTCCGACATATTATTATAATGTTATACTTTTAAGAATGATAGTACTAAAACTTTATTACTGGAACAATGGTTCAGTCCACAATCTGTTTTTTTATGCTATAACAGAATTAAAAGTATTGTTTTTTTGAGAATATTTCCAAAGCAAAGAATGCTTGAAGACCTTGTGCTGCTCTTCACTTCAGAAAAGAAAAAAAACGAGCACAATAGGCACATGCCTACATTAAACACATTTTATCGATGTTTTCAAGATGGCATTTCAAATATTCAGCCATATTTGCCCTGGGAATGTTAATTCATCACCACATGTCTAAAGGAGAAAAATGTGATATTAGAGAAGGATTGACTATTGTCTATCAAGCAGGACCCCCACCTGTCATTTGTACAAACAAGAGGGATATAAATATAGAGAGGGATAAAGGGCAAAGGGAGGAATAAACCATTTTAAGGCACTCAGCAGGGATTTTCCCTCATGAAAGGTCGGTTAAGCTGACGTTCATGCCAACATCAGGCCCTACATATGGCACAGGGTGGACACCTTTAGGGAACTCAGGACTCATCACGCGGCCGTTCTCCCCTGTACTCCCGGTGATGGACAACCTCGCTTTATTTCTCATTGCATCTGAAAAGGTCACCTGGAAAACACAGACACAGATATTGGTGAGATATAAATAACTCATATTTTACTTTCTGTTCAGTACATGTACATGGATGCTAGGGGTGGAACGATATGATAAAATCCAGCAGGGAAACTGCTGAATATTTTAAAAAAGGATGTCTTAAGATCTTACCCTTTGGTATTTTAATCAGAATTACGTAGTGACACCACTTTCCTAGCTTTACTGCTTTTAAAAATCCTGTATCAGAATTCATGATTAGATAAACGGTTAGAATAAACAAACCATGGGTTATAAAATAATTTTCATTATCTGCATGAGAATGTGATTTACTCAAGTTGCCCATAATCCTGGATCAAAATCTCTGTTTGTTAAAGGAGATAACATAGCAGGTTGCAGCAGCACATTTAATTAAATTATGGAAAGATGGGTCCAAAGATTCAGTTCATGAAAATGTGATCTAAATGCTCAGACAGGGAAGATTGAGTATTTCAGGCACTGCTGATCCTCTAAGGTCCACTACTACAACAAAGCAAAAAACCCAAACAATCAAGTGCCATTCAATACATATCCTTTCCATCTTGTTGATTAAATAGGTCAGAGCAGAATATTGTTTCAGCTGACAAGAAGGCAACTCTAGATAAGAAGACAAGAACAACAAGAACAAGAGTCTTTACACTGGTGGCAGTCAGACAAAAGGCATTTTTGAACTTAAGACTGATCGGCTACAACAGGAGCTGATCACTTAGGGTAGCATAGCTATCAGCCAAAACGTGCACAGTGAGCACAGGCTCAGATACTATTTGCATTAGGTCATGCCTCTTGTGTATGAGGATTGTATCTGGAAAGACATAAGAGACATATATAGTACTGTGCAAAAGTCTTATGCATTCTACATTTTTCAATTTAAATTCCGTATTTCAATTTTAGTGGTCACTGCACTTCTACTAGTTCTACAATGACAGACTGCAGTCCATCTGTGTCTCTGCATACTTTGTTAGTCCTCTTTTGTCTGTTCTGTAATGGTTAGCACCCCCATAGGACCACCACTGCTCAGGTACTAATTTTTTGGTGGTTCATTCTCAGCATTGCACTTTGTTTGCATGTGTTACACTGATACGAATGGATCAAACACCCCAGTGCTGCTGGAGTATTAAACACTTCAGCATTATTGCTGGATTGAAAATAGTCCACAGGCTACAAATGTCCATCCACCAGCATCCTGTAGGCAGTGTCCTGTGAGCACTGATGAAGGATTAGATGATTACTAGAAGAAACTATGCAGCAACAGATGAGCTGCTGTCTCTGACTTTACATCTACAAAGTAGAGAAATAAGGTGAGTGTCTCTAATAAAATGGACAGTGAAAGAGCAGTGTTTTAAAACTCCAGCAGCACTGTGGTGTCTGATTCAGTCATACTAGCTCAACACACACTAACACACCACCACCACATCAGTGTGATCCACCACTCGAATATTACCTGATATTTGGTGGTCCCCAAGAAAAAAATGTACTATGAAATTTGACAGTAGAACCATGAAGAGGTCAAATTACCACCAAAATGAATAGTACAACTGTGAAATAATTCATGGTCAGTTCATGGTCAACCACGTTTACAGTCGTACTATAACATTTCACAGTAGAACCATGAAGTGGCCAAATTACCATCAAAAATTCATAGTAGAACAGTGAACTTCATGGTCAAACTGCGTAAATTCACATTACTGTATTTTTCGGACCATAAGGCGCACTTAAAATCCTTTAATTTTCTCAAAAATCGACAGTGCGCCTTTAAATGCGGTGCGTCTAATGTATGAATTAATTCTGGTTGAGCCTTCTGACCTAGAACCGATTGTAGATGGGACACGGCGCTCATAAATCTGTCAAAATGTTTTAGCACGGTCTTTGGAAGGTTACGAAGCTTAAGTCAAATGTAGTGCGCAGCATAGCAGGGTAATACGGTATGTGCGTCAGCATTAGGGTACGTGCATTCATTCATTTATTTTCGAAGCGGATTTCAAACACAACGCTATCAGTCATGCAGTACAACATGGACATAGAGCAGCTGCGAGAGAATTCAGCATTAACGAATCAATGGTACGGAAGTGGAGGAAGCAAGAAGACGCCCTGCGCCAGGTAAAGACCAAACTGAGTTTCTGAGGGAACTTAAGAGTTTTGTTTCATTTAATGCGCCTTATAACCCGGTGCGCTTTATGTATGAAAATAGATCCGTTAGCGGCCGATCGTTGATATTGAGTCTTATAATCCGGTGCGCTTTACGGTCCGAAAAATACAGTAAATCTGTCAAGCAATTCACAGTTTTACTATGAACATTCACAGTACATTTTTTCCTGGGGTCTGACCATTAGAGAATGGAGTAAAGGGAATTAACAAAGTATGTAGAGAAACTACAGTCTGTAATTGTGGAACTACATTTATTATTAATTGTGGAAGTGCATTTATCACTAAAACTTAAAGAATAAGCAGAATACAAACTGGAAAGTACAGGATGCCTAAGACGTTTACACTGTACTGTAAATGTATGTAAACAAAGCCAGTAAGAATTTATGAGGTTGTGATTGTGATTGCAAATGTGATTGCCCAGACCACTGTGCATCTATCTCCCCAACACACATCTGACTATCAAGACCATGCTTAATATCTTACACCAAGGCACTTATGATCTATGATATACATCCCTGTGTGGCCATATCAAAATCATGGAGGACACACGTGGCTAATGAATGCAATAAACATTAGCAATTAGACCAGATCTCACTGTTCAGATTAAACTACAAAAAAAAATAAAATCATCTAAAGAAAACACCAGTGTTTGCTATGACTGACTAATGAGACAGGGTCACAGCTGTAGTAAACATTTTACCAGCAATTTACTTCTAAACATTAAATCCCAATGTTGGTGCCTTCTTTTTAGCTTAAAGGAATGAGAGAGTTTGTGTAAAATGATGACCTTTGATGCAGCAACCTTCCTTTACCAATAAAAACACCACAGGAAGCAGGTGTCCAGTGTTACCAGCTGATTACGAGCCATGCAATATGTGGGACACAGAAATAAGATTTCCAATCTGGCTGACAGGCAATACATTTGAAGTGTAAATGCATGTGGTTAAAATCTCATCAGGATACAATACAGACACAAGATGCATGAAAAGATTGAGAGTAAATGGGATCTCAGATAAAAAAAGCATAGTCTGGTGTTATGAATCTAGATAAAATTAATTAATATAGATTATTTTATATTAATTCCAGCTACATTCTACTCTTTTCAGAATAGCTTCTAGAAAGTAACCCCATAGTGACAAAAAACTCAATGCCTGTGCTTAACCAGTAACCATAGCATTTTATAGAGATAGTCAGGTAAATGTGTATTGTCCTCTACAGTTATCACACATTTGAGACAGTTTCTGTAATTACCGATGTGCTGAGAGTGATACTAAAGACAGGAGTTATTTTCTTGTGCAGAGATACCTGGCAAATGAAGCTGCTTCCAATTCTGATCTTTGACTAACAAGAACACCCATTGCCAACCAATCTCTGACCTTTTACTACATCTACTAAAATATTTTAGCAAGAGGTCTACCTGAGATCTGTGCATATAAGTTTTACATAGCCTCATAAGGCTGTACTCTTCTGATCTCCTTTAAATAATCAACAGTAAGTTCCTAAGTAAATGAGATCTCTATAATTATATAGAGATTTGAGTAATTAAATTGATTTAATATTGATTTATTTCAACATTAATCAACATTATTGTTAATATTTCAGTTATTTATAAAAAAAACATGATTATGATCTGGGTATCATGCCTTTAGTGTTTATTATTTGAAATTAAATATGCCAGTGATGCAATAGATGTAGTGTTTGCTTAAGCATGACTGCAGATATTTATTATCCAGAAAGAAGCTGGCAGTGAGCTCTTTGGCACTTTTGAACTAAGCTTCTACTGCTTTTGTGAAACCCATTAAACAACTATTAAATGTTGGATGCTTAGTCAAGCCATCACAGCAAGCAGCAATTTTCTAAGCTTGCTTCACAAAATACCCCCTTAGTAACCCTGTGGTATGTAAATAAGTAATAAGAACATGAAACATTAAAGTTCTTACTATTTTTTGATTGATGCATTTTGATAGCTTCTGTGGTTTAGAAAGGCCACGCTGTAGTGCTAGAGTTAATGATTTTGTATACATTGTTTTACATATATCTGTACATATATGATCACGCTGGATCCTATGTAAATATAGTGTTTGATTATATATTAGGGCTGTCAGAAGATTAAAATATTTAATTGCATTGATCACACAATTATCAGTTTTTGTTACTTGCTTCTATTTGACCATAAAGAAATAATTTTCCAATGGCACTACACAGCCGCATTAGTGATTGAAATATTGATTTTCTTAGTTAATTTTACAAGAATCATCATGTGCATGTGATAGAGTGTGCAGTTTTTTAATGTGATGTAATACACTCTGGGAGATTAATGAATGAACTGAATGGGGACCGTTTGGATACGTTCCATAACAACAGGTCATTTGAAAGATCGAGCTGCGTAAAAGTATTGCTGACAAAATATTATCACATTATCATGTTATTAATGTGCTTTGACACCCTACTATGTACACTTTGTTTAAAATGCTTAGAACACTACACTAGTGATAATGCTTATATTTATTTACATTGCAAATCATATAATCAGTATAACTATTTGAGTGAAATGTATTTGAGCAAAAAACATACATTACAATACAGTGGTGCTTAAAAGTTTGTGAACCCTTTAAAATTTCTGCACAAATATGACCTAAAACATCATCAGATTTTCATACAAGTCCTAAAAGTAGATGAAGAGAACCAAGTTAAACAAATGAGACAAAAATATTATACTTGGTCATTTATTTATTGAGGAAAATGATCCAATAGTACATATTAGTGAGTGGCAAAAGTATGTGAACCTTTGCTTTCAGTATCTGGTCTCACCCCAGCCCATTCTTCCATACAGAACAGCTTTAACTCTGGGATGTTGGTGGGTTTCCTGACATTAACTGCTCGATTCAAGTCTTTCCACAACATTTCGATTGGATTAAGGTCAAGCCTTTGACTTGGCCATTTCAAACATTAACTGTATTCTTCTTTAATCATTCTTTGGTAGAACAACTTGTGTGCTTTGGGTCGTTGCCTTGCTGCATGATCCACTTTCTCTTGAGATTCAGTTCATGGAAAGATGTCCTGACATTTTCCTTTAGAATTCTCTGATATTATTCAGAATTCATTGTTCCATCAATGATGACAAGCCATCCTGGCCCTCATGTAGCAAAACAGACCCAAACCATGATACTACCACCACCATGTTTCAGATGGGATAATATTACATATTAGTGAATGGCAAAAGTATTTGAACCTCTAGGATTAGCAGTTAATTTGAAAGTGAAATTACAGTCAGGTGTTTACAATCAATGGCATGACAATCAGGTGTGATGGGGCACTCTGTTTGATTTAAACAAAAGGGATCTATCAAAGTCTGCTCTTCACAACACAGGTTTGTGGAAGTGTATCATGGCACGAACAAAGGAGATTTCTGAGGACCTCAGAAAAAGAGTTGTTGATTCTCATCAAGCCTGGAAAAGGTTACAATCTCTAAAGAGTTTGGACTCCACCAATCCACAGTTAGACAGATTGTGTACAAATGGAGGGAAATTCAAGACCATTGTTACGCTCCCCAGGAGTGGTCGACCAACAAAGAACACTCAAAAAGCAAGGCGTGTAATAGTTTGCGAAGTCACAACGGACCAAAGGGTAACTTCGAAGCAACTAAAGGCCTCTCTCACTGTATTTCAGCATAAGATCCTTATCCCATCTGTGAAACATGATGGTGGTAGTATCATGGTTTGGGCCTATTTTGCTGCATCTGGGCCAGGACGGCTTGCCATCATTGATGGAACAATGAATTCTGAATTATATCAGAAAATTCTAAAGGAAAATGTCAGGACATTTGTCCATGAACTGAATTTCAAGAGAAAGTGGGTCATGCAGCAAGACAACGACCCTAAGCACACAACTCGTTCTACCAAAAAATGGTTACAGAAGAATGACGTTAATGTTTTGGAATGGCCAAGTCAAAGTCCTGACCTTAATCCAATCGAAATGTTGTGGAAGGACCTGAAGTGAGCAGTTACTGTGAGGAAACCCAACAAAATCCCAGATTTGAAGCTGTTCTGTACAAAAGAATGGGCTAAAATTCCTCCAAGCCGGTGTGCAGGACTGATCAACAGTTACAGGAAACGTTTAGTTGCAGTTATTGCTGCACTGGGGGGGTCACACCAGATACTGGAAGCAAAGGTTCACATATCTTTGCCACTCAATGATATGTAATATTGGATCATTTTCCTCAATAGATAAATGACCAAGTATAATATTTTTGTCTCATTTGTTTAACTGGCTTCTCTTTACCTACTTTTAGGACTTGTATGAAAATCTGTTGATATTTTAGGTCATATTTATGCAGAAATATAGAAAATTCTAAAGGGTTCACAAACTTTCAAGCATGGTGTTGTAAGTCACCATGGGTTCTGCAAAGGGAAACAGAAACTGAATCTCCTCGGTTCATGATACATTTAACTTATGATGGATTTGTCTGAATGTATCCCCATCAGTAATCAGGGAGCACATGCATCACTACAGCAATGCATAATGCCTTTTACAGTGTGGATTCTCTGGGGGTCTGGAACAGATTAATTCAATTGACATTATTCCTTATGGGAAAAATATGCTTGGTACTCTGCATTTTCTGTAATTGACAAGCCTTCTGGAACAGCCTTCTGGAATTAACGATGAGAATCGAGGTACCACTATAGTTGGCTTTCTCTGGCTTCATGCTCCCATACAGTGGTGCTGGAAAGTTTGTGAACCCTTTAGAATTTTCTATATTTCTGCATAAATATGACCTAAAACATCATCAGATTTTCAGAAAGTCCTAAACGTAGATGAAGAGAACCCAGTTAAACAAATGAAACAAAACTATTACACTTGGTCATTTATTTATTGAGGAAAATGATCCAATATTACATACAGTGGGGCAAAAAGTATTTAGTCAGCCACTGATTGTGCAAGTTCTCCAACTTAGAAAGATGAGAGAGGACTTTAATTTTCATCATAGATACACTTCACTATGAGAGACAAAATGAGAAAAAAAATCCAGGAAACCACATTGTAGGATTTTTAAAGAATTTAATTCTAAATTATGGTGGAAAATAAGTATTTGGTCAATGGTAAAAGTTCAACTCAATACTTTGTAACATAACCTTTGTTGGCAATGACAGAGATCAAACATTTCCTGTAAGTCTTCACCAGGTTTGCACACACTGTAGCTGGTATTTTGGCCCATTCCTCCATGCAGATCTCATCTAGAGCAGGGATGTTTTGGGGATGTCACTGGGCAACATGGACGTTCAACTCCCTCCACAAATTTTCTATGGGGTTGAGGTCTGGAGATTGGCTAGGCCACTTCAGGACCGTGAAATGCTTTTTTTACGGAGCCACTCCTTCGTTGCCTGAGCGGTGTGTTTGGGATCATTGTCATGCTGGAAGACCAGCCATGTTCCATCTTCAATGCTCTCACTGATGAAAGGAGGTTTTGGCTTAAAATCTCACGATACATGACCCTGTTCATTCTTCCCTTAACACAGATCAGTCGTCCTGTCCCCTTTGCAGAAAAACAGTCCCAGAGCATGATGTTTCCGCCCTCATGCTTTACAGTAGGTATGGTGTTCTTGGGATGCAATTAAGCATTCCTCTTACTCCAAACACAACGAGTTGAGTTTTTACCAAAAAGTTCTGATATTATACCACATGATATTCTCCCAATCCTCTTCTGGATCATCCATATGCTTTCTGGCAAACTTCAGACGGGCCTGGACATGTACTGGCTTAAGCAGGGGGACACGCCTGGCACTGCAGGATCTGAGTCCCTATCGGCGTAATGTGTTACTGATGGTAGCCTTTGTTACTTTGGTCCCAGCTCTAAATCAGTGGCTGACTAAATACTTTTTTGCCCCACTGTATGTAATATTGGATTATTTTCCTCAATAAATAAATGAACAAGTATAATATTTTTGTCTCATTTGTTTAACTGGGTTCTATTCATCTACTTGTAGGACTTGTGTGAACTCTGATAATGTTTTAGATCATATTTTTGCAGAAATATAGAAAATTCTAAAGGGTTCACAAACTGCCAAGCACCACTGTAAATGCCCTAAAGGGTTTTAGGTCACAGGGATATGACAAATACTAATAAATTCTGAAATGTATGTATATTTTTAATTTTTCAAATTTATACTCAATTTGTTATGCTCACTATCTGATTTGTAACAAAATACCTCATTGTTGTAAATTAGAGTCAAATGAAAAATAGAAGCATTTTGACTAATGGTTTCAAACCTCAAAAGCAGTCTTTTGGACTGCTAGTAAGAGAACTTGAAGAAATCACATTCAGCTAATGGGAGGACTACTTCAGATTTCCTTAATATAGTGAACAGTCATATTGATATGTTGTGGCAGGACTATGGTGGCATAGCTGTTTAGGTGGACTTCAGAACACAAGGTCCAGAGTAAGAGTCAGCCCTTTCAAGCTGGTACTGTTGGGCTCTTAAGCAAAGCCCTTAACCCACAATAGTTTGAATTATACTGTATATTGGAAGACTGTATCAGTTATAGGCCACTTCAGAGAAGAGTTAATGTAAACGAATAAACAATATATCGTCACACCCCATATGAAGATATACACATTAACAGTATGAAAATCATTCAAACTGGGAACAAAAGTGGTAAATGATTACTGACAATATCGTGAACATATACATAAACACATGAACACATAGATAAACACATTAATCATATCACAGGCATTATGAGGGTCATCTTCACAGTTATACATCCAACACATCAAAACAAAACCAAATTATGAAAGAACGAAAATGTTAAATGTCTCGCTCATTACACCGTGATGTAATGAGGCTAGGAAGGGGAGAGGGGAGTCTTTAGTAAAGCAAAAAGGACATTTTGAGAATTACATACGATCCACCTTCGTCCAAAATCTCCTCATTCACTAGCACACTGAGGGAAATGGGATAGATGGAAGCGTGCACTAGGGAGGGAAGGGGGAGAAAAATAGCACAGGTTCGACGGCCGCGTATCCTACCCCCTTAAATTTTTACACTTTCGATCCCATATACGTTGTACCCTTCCTTATAAGTGGCAAAATTCTGTGAATTCTGCGAGGAAGTGGGATTAATATTCTGTGCACTCTTTGCCACCTTCATGCGCTTGGCCTCGACTCGTGACTTGTAACAGAACTCGACCAGAGCCACCAGCATGGCCAGGCCTAAACCGCCCACCAGGATGTAGAACACGCCGGCCACATTGCTCAGGCTGAGCGCACTCGTCTTTTCCTGAAAATGCACACAAACTGGATTTTAGAACCTGGCAATGACACATGACACACACATGCATGTCTATCAACAAAGTGTACAACAGAAAGAATTACAGCAATAAATATAGAGGATGGAAAAAATCTGGTGCTCCACAGCGACAAGACATTTTGGATGGACACTATTAACCAACCGGAGAAGAATGCCTTTCATGTGGTGCCCCATTACAGCAGCATGTTTCCAGGGCATGAGGCACCGAGACCTCACCAGTACACAGGATACATGTCAGCTGGCCCCTGTCTTGGCCAACAACTCTGAGGTACTCTGTGTTGCCAGATGAATCTTGGGCAGGATCCCCAGTCCTCCCAGTTGTGTATTTGTGTTCTGCCTCACCAGAGGATGTTTAGCTACAGAGTGTAAAGTGGACTGGGTCTGTGGCACATGACACTGTCCAGCAGTGTCCCCTTTACAGAAGAGGCACATGCTAATATTAAAATCACAATAATATCCAATCATGTTTCATGACATGACTACCATTTAGATTTACAAATCACTAATGACTGTTTTAACAGAAACACTTCAGTTAAGAAGAATTGGCTCTTGGATTGGGAGTAAGCCAATTTATTCCAGTCCATGCCCACTTAATGAATGTGCCTGCACTGACAGGTGTGCTGTGGCATTCAAAATCTGCCAGCCCAGTGGCATTTTCAAACCTACTTCACAATTGTACTTTACTCCCTGCCTCCCACGTCTCTCCTACTGCATGCAGCACAGTTCAAATACTTTCCTGATTTAAAGCAAAGCCTACAAAGTTCGGTCTCTTGTGTTAAAGCCCAGTTCTGTGAAGGTACACTACAATTTAAGTCACACTATTTCAATATAAATAAACAATTTTTTTACTAACAGTAACTGCCTAAATGATTTAGCTATGAAGCTTGAAATTATATAATGCACTAAAGAACTGGTATGTCCCCCTGACCTAAACCCCAATGGGCATTTATGGGGGGCACTTTAAGACAGAAAGCCAAACATTCAGTAGAATCACATGATGCTCTATGGGATATTTTAAAATTCTGATTAAAAAAAAAAACTTTTCAGTTAAAAATGTCACTCCTCTTACAAATCATTTTTTACACCGAAACCTTTGTGTATGTTAATATTGTTTATCTTTTAAAATCCTGTCAATTCTTGGTTTGGGCAAGAGACAATTTCTAAATACAAATATATGTGAAAATACATAAAACGATTATTATATACATAGGGTTATGTCTATCAGTCTTCCCAGACATGTTAACACACACTGGCAGAACTAAAATCGTACCAAACTATCATCATATTCAGGTAATACTTATCTAACCCCACAACATGTAAAGCCAATTCCAAGTAAATAAGATTTAAGTGCAAACATTAATAACATTCTAATGCATCATCAAACTTATTATTGGTACAGATCTTGTACAACTGAAGCTGTCACAGTTTCAGAAACACAGCTGATAAAGGATGTCATTTCCCAGATTTTATCCAACCCCTACATTCAAATAACAGCATTATGTCAATGTGTGTATGTATACAAATGTTAACTTGGCTTCTATGTGGATACAAATGCACAGTTCAGGATGACTTAAGAAAATGGGCTACACAATATCCGAAGCAGTGTAAAACATGGTGATCCTTAATTACTGAAGCCTTTGTTGTCTTTGTGCCAATCATGCACTAATTGCTTTCAGGCTAATTGCTGATTGCATTATTGGTTTGGCTTGTACAGTAATACACAGCCACATGCAAAAGACTTGAGTAAATTAGCATGAATATGTTAATATGGCAAAGGCCAATGCAGTATATGTTGTGCTATGGCATGACTGTATGAGTTCTGACTATTAGAATAGAGGACCATTTAAAGGGATGCTCAAGACAGGAAACATGGACGGAGAAGAAGACATCACTATGGCTGAAAGGTACAGCATATGTGACACACACAGGGTAGAGGTGGTTTACAAATACAGTCAAACCCCATCATCCGAATGTACCTCGTTCTGAGAAACTGTTCAGATAAGAAATATTTGGATAATGGGAGCTCTACTTGCATTTTTTTCCATTGGAAAACTCCCTAATTCAATTCTGTATATTCGCAAACCCCACCTACTTTTAATGATGTAATATAATGATGTAGGAGACTTTCCTACATTTTATTGTCGTCCTGCCTGACTGTTATCCGCAGATTGCTTCTTGTTTACTTCTCTTCTCTTTGCTTCAAGTGCTAATTCATCTTGTGTGCATGCATGTGTGCAGATGTTTCTTCTAGCACTAAACCCTACAATATTAAATATTCACATTCATTCATTCTTTGTCTTATCCGCTTAATTCTGAACAGGGACACAAGAGAGCCGGTGCGTAGCAAGTGGCATACAGCGCAAGGCAGGGACAACCCTAGACAGGGTGCCAATCCATCGTAGGACACATACACTCACACACTCATACACACATTCATACACTAGAGCCACCTTTAACGTAATCTATTAACCTAGAGCATGTCTTTGGACTGTGAGAGGTAACCGGAGCACCCAGAGTAGAACCACGCAGACCTGGGGAGGATATACAGACTCCACACAAAAAGGAGCCAGAGGGTTCCACTTGGGTTTGAACCCAGCATCTTCTTGCTGTGAGGCAACAGTTCTACCCACTGCACCACATGCCACCCCAATATTAAATAGCAAACCTAATTATTATCTCGTAATTAACCTCAGTGTAAAACGATTCAAACGAGTCAGAGAACAATGTAATTCCTATTGTTCTGTTACTTGTCATCTGGTTGCCATTATTAGGAGCTTAGTGGTTGGAATAGGTAAGAGGATTAAATATGAGTTATAGCAGGAGTTTGGATAGTGGACATGTTTTCATTGGTACTGTAAGTTTTCATTGAACATTGTTTATTCAAGTCTGGAATTGTGTGCATTGACACCACCTTTCCTGATAAAGAGCTTTGCAGTACTTTACAAAAGTCTTGGGCCACCGTTAGATTTGTTGTTTTAGCAGTGGTATAATGACCATATATACTATAATACATATATTATCGAAGACAAGACCCAAAAATTTCAAGCTTGGATTCGTCACTCCATAATACTCTTTTACCACTGATCTTCATTCTGATCTTTGTAAGCTTTAGCATATATTAGCCTTTTCAAACTGTATCCCTTACAAAAAAAGTCAGTTATTCCCTGCTACACTTCCAAAAAGCTTCTTCAGACTGTGGATGGGTCAACTTGGCATCCGAAACCCGCCAGATGTTGCTTCTGCTGAAGTGTAAGAAAAGGTCACACTAAATACTTGCCACTGTAGCATATAGAATCTTTTTTTTTTTCAGATTTGTTTTTTTTATTTTTATTTTTATACTGCATACAAATTCCCTGCATTTTTTGATTGTATTCGAATAAAGAGTGTGAAAATAATTATGTATGGTCATTATACCATTGCTAAAACAATAGTATATCTAATTTAATACACCATTTTTGGACAGTACTGTATATCTTGTCAGGGTTCAGTTCCGTGATAATAAACGACACATAATACAGTGGGGCAAAAAAGTATTTAGTCAGCCACTGATTGTGCAAATTCTTCTAATTAGAAAAATGAGAGAGGTCTGTAATTTTCATCACAGGTACACTTCAACTATGAGAGACAAAATCAGAAAAAAAATCCAGGAAACCACATTGTAGGATTTTTAAAGAATTTAATTGTAAATTATGGTGGAAAATAAGTATTTGGTCAATAAATTTGGCTCAACTCATTACTTTGTAACATAACCTTTGTTGGCAATGACAGAGTTCAAACGTTTCCTGTAAGTCTTCACCAGGTTTGCACAAACTGTAGCTGGTATTTTGGCCCATTCCTCCATGCAGATCTCCTCTAGAGCAGTGATGTTTTGGGGCAGATGGACTTTCAACTCCCTCCACAAATTTTCTATGTGGTTGAGGTCTGGAGACTGGCTAGGCCACTTCAGGACCTTGAAATGCTCTTTACGGAGCCACTCCTTCGTTGCCCGAGCAATGTGTTGGGATCATTGTCATGCTGGAAGACCCAGCCATGTTGCATCTTCAATGCTCTCACTGATGGAAGAAGGTTTTGGCTTAAAATCTCACGATACATGGCCCCGTTCATTCTTCCTTTAACACGGATCAGTCGTCCTGTCCTCTCTGCAGAAAAACAGCCCCAAAGCATGATGTTTCCACCCCCATGCTTCACAGTAGGTATGGTGTTTCTGGGATGCGAATCAGCATGCTTTTTCTTCCAGTTTTTACCAAAAAGTTCTATTTTGGTTTCATCTGACCACAAGATATTCTCCCAATCCTCTTCTGGATCATCCATATGCTCTCTGGCAAACTTCAGATGGGCCTGGAACATGTACTGGCTTAAGCAGGGGTGCACGCCTGGCACTGCAGAATCTGAGTCTCTCTTGGCGTTAGGGTAGTGTGATTTACTTATGGTAGCCTTGTTACCGGTGGTCCCCAAGCTCTCTGCACAGGTCATTCATCAGGTCCCTCCGTGTAGTTCTGGGATTTTTGCTCATCCGTTCTCAATGATCATTTGGCCATGGTTGAGTTTGGAGGTCTGACTGTTTTGAGGGCTGTGGACAGGTGGTCTTTTATACAGATTAACGAGGTTCAAACAGGTGCATTTTAATACAGATAACGTGTGGAGGGGACAGAAGAGCTTCTTAAAAAGAAGAAGTTGCAGGTCTGTGAGAGCCAGAAATCTTGCTTGTTTGTGGGTGACCAAAATACTT
>JAJAGP010003336.1:0-7500 GCA_025084515.1 Ancistrus triradiatus | reverse complement strand
GTAACCCGAGGACCACCTGTGTATATATATATATATATATATATATATATATATATATATATATATATATATATATATATATATATATTTACATTTACAATTGGTACAGTCTTACAATCCAAGCAATTGTGGGTTAAGGGTCTTGCTCAAGGATGCAACAATGGCAGCTTGGCAGAGGTGGGATTTGAACCCTGGGCCTTCTGTTCCAGAGTCCAGTACCTTAACCGCTAGGCTACTACATTATATATCCATCATATATAAAAAACTATTTAGTCAGCCACTGATTGTGCAAGTTCTCCTACTTAGAAAAATTAGAGATGTCTGTAATTTTCGTCATAGGTACACTTCAACTATGAGAGACAAAATCAGAAAAAAAATCCAGGAAAACACATTGTAGGATTTTTAAAGAATTTAATTGTAAATTATGGTGGAAAATAAGTATTTGGTCAATAAATTTGGTTCAATTCAATACTTTGTAACATAACCTTTGTTGGTAATGACAGAGGTCAAACGTTTCTTGTAAGTCTTCACCAGGTTTGCACAAACTGTAGCTGGTATTTTGTCCCATTCCTCCATGCAGATCTCCTCTAGAGCAGTGATGTTTTGGGGCAACATGGACTTTCAACTCCCTCCACGAATTTTCTCTGGTGTTGAGGTCTTGAGACTGGCTAGGCCACTCCAGGACCTTGAAATGCTTTTTACGGAGCTACTCCTTCGTTGCCCGAATATACACTGTGTATATACACAGTGGGGCAAAAAAAGTATTTAGTTGGCCACTGATTGTGCTAGTTCTCCTACTTAGAAAGATGAGAGAGGTCTGGAATTTCATCACAGGTACACTTCAACTATGAGAGACAAATGAAAAAAAAAAAAAAATCCAAGAAAGAAATCACATTGTAGGATTTTTAAAAAGAATTAAATTGTAAATCATGGTGGGGAAGGAATAAGTATTTGATCACTCACAAACAAGCAAAGATTTCTGGTTCTCACAGACCGGTAACTTCTTCTTTAAGAAGCTATTTTATCCTCCACTTGTTACCTGTATTAATGGCACCTGTTTGACCTAGTTATCTGTTTAAAAGACACCTGTCGCATAGCCTCAAAAACTGTCAGACTCCCCAAACTCAACTCATGGCCAAGACCAAAGAGCTATCGAAGGACCCCAGAAAAGAAAAATTGTTAAGAAAATTGTAGACCTTCACCAGGCTGGGAAGAGTGAATCTTACAATAAGGAAGCAGGTTGGTGTGAATAAATCAACTGTGGAGCAACTGTAAAGACATACAAGACCATTGATAACACCATGTAAACAATTTTCAAAAAATGTTTTGTTCCCAGTTGTTAAGTGTGTTTTCCTGATTGTTTGTACCCTAAATGAATAGAAAAAAGTTATTATTCCCTGTAAACTTTGCTTTTGTGGTCAGCACAATGATATTTTGAAATCATTTTATTTTGAAATAATTTTATTTTGATCTATTTTTAAGGATATTCGCCATATTTCAAGATACTTAAGAAGCTTCTGGAATTGTGAGAACTATCAAGAAGTTTCTAGAACTGTCCAGAATTATCTAGAACTTTCTGGGACTGTACAGAATTGTAGGTAGCTGTATAACTAGTTATATAGGGCCACTATAGCCCTTCCTGAGAGACGGAGAGACATGATCTCATTGATTGGGATTGCATAGTAAGTGGGCAACAGCCATCACAGACAAAGGGGAACTGACCTAGACAGACAGGTGTGAATTCATTCTCTATTCAGATTCTGATAACGACAGTATTCACACTTCACCCCACACCCATTCAGGAGGAGCTTTAGGAAGGACCACTACTTTCAAATGTAGGATATTGGGGTGTTACCTATGCTACCGGGGTGATCAGTCTTGCTCTGCTGAATCCTCAGTACACTCTTGTACTTTGATACTGCATGGAATAAAGATTGACCATTTTTATCGAGTTTGGAGAGACATCTTTTTCCTTACAGTACACAGCAACTTAGTCAATTTAGATGGCATCAAGAGGTTGCATACATCCAGCAAGAGTGAAAAAGTACTCTGTGGAAGCATCTGCTAAGATGTGTGAGGCCTACAAAGCATACTTCGGCATGCCTGTTGGTGACTTGTTTCTATAATAAAAATTCATAATTTTCGTTGCCGTGGTCACAAAAGCGAAGTTTATGATGAATGTAAGCAATTTTTAATTTGTTTTAGACATAAGCAATTGGAATACAACATTAAAAAGCTGGGAACAAAACTTGTGTTACATAGTGTAATCTCCCTCGATCTGGGGCTCCACGCAAGATCTCATCCCGTGGGGTAAAAATGATCATAAGAATGGTGAGCAAAAATCCCAGAACTACACGGAGGGACCTGATGAATGGCCTGCAGAGAGCTGGGACCAAAGTAACAAGGCTACCATCAGTAACACACTACGCCAAGAGAGACTCAGAACCTGCAGTGCCAGGCTTGCCCCCCTGCTTAAGCCAGTACATGTCCAGGCCTGTCGGAAGTTTGGCAAAGAGCATATGGATGATGCAGAAGAGGATTGGGAGAATATCATGTGGTCAGATGAAACATAGATGAAAAATAGAACTTTTTGGTAAAAACTCCACTCGCCGTGTTTGGAGGAAGAAGAATGCTAAGATGCGCTATACTAGCATGGGAGTGGAAAAATCATGCTTTGGGGCTGTTTTTCTGCAGAGAGGACAGGACGACTGATCCGTGTTAAAGGAAGAATCAATGGGGCCATGTATCGTGAGATTTTAAGCCAAAACCTCCTTCCATCAGTGAGAGCATTGAAGATGGAATGTGGTCTTCCAGCATGACAATGATCGGACCACGGAGTGGCTCCGTAAAAAGCATTTCAAGGTCCTGGAGTGGTCTAGCCAGTCTCCAGACCTCAACCCCATAGAAAATGTGTAGAGGGAGTTGAAAGTTCGTGTTGCCCCAAAACATCACTGCTCTAGAGGAGATCTGCATGGAGGAATGGGCCAAAATACCAGCTATAGTGTGTGAAAGCCTGGTGAAGACTTACAGGAAACGTTTGACCCTTGTCCTTGCCAACAAAGGTTATGTTACAAAGTACTGAGTTGATCTTTTGTTATTGACCAAATACTTATTTTCCACCATAATTTACAATTATATTCTTTAAAAATCGTAAAGTGTGATTTCCTGGACTTTTTTCTCTCATTTTGTCTCTCATAGTTGAAGCTATGATGAAAATTACAGACCTCTCTCATTTTTCTAAGAAGAGGAACTTGCACAATCAGTGGCTGACTAAATACTTTTTTGCCCCACTGTATACAGACAGACATATGAAGAAAACCATCTTGTTATCCTGGTCAGGGTTGCAGAAAGGGTCCCAGAATTCACTGGGCACTGGCAGAGGTATACTCTGGACAGGATGCCGGTTCCTTACAGGGTTCTACCACCACTGTCTCCATATTTCTAAGTCTGAGAGCACTAGTGGAAATCTTTCTGCTTTGCATTTCTCTCAAATTTTTTGCAGGTGCACCCCAATGTTCAGTGGGAAAATGTTCCAATAAACCCATCATAAGCTGAATGTATCATAAACTGAAGAGTTTCATATATGCTGTATTCAGTGGGGCAAAAAAGTTTTAGTCAATCACTGATTGTGCAAGTTCTTCTACTTAGAAAGATGAGAGAGGTCTGTAATTTTCATCATAGGTACACTTCAACTATAAGAAAAAAAATCCAGGAAATCACATTGTAGGATTTTTAAAGAATTTAATTGTAAATTATGGTGGAAAATAAATATTTGGTCAATAAATTTGGTTCAACTCGATACTTTGTAACATAACCTTTGTTGGCAATGACAGAGGTCAAACATTTCCTGTAAGTCTTTACCAGATTTGCACACACTGTAGCTGGTATTTTGGCCCATTCCTCCATGCAGATCTCCTCTACAGCAGTGATGTTTTGGGGCAACACGGACTCTCAACTCCCTCCACACATTTTCTATGGGGTTGAGGTCTTGAGACTGGCTAGGCCACTCCAGGACCTTGAAATGCTTTTAACGGAGCCAGTCTTTCGTTGCCCAAGCAGTGTGTTTGCGATCATTGTCATGCTTGAAGACCCAGCCATGTTCCAAAAAAATACTTATTTTCCACCATGATTTACAATTAGATTCTTAAAAAATCCCACATTGTGATTTCCTGGACTTTTTTTTCTCATTTTCTCATAGTTGAAGTGTACCTATGATGAAAATTACAGACCTCTCTCATCTTTCTAAGTCGGAGAACTTGCACAATCAGTGACTAACTAAATACTTTTTTGCCCCACTGTACATCAAAGTGTAGCCGACCGTAAACATGTTGAAAGCACTTACATTAACCTACAGTTGGGTAAAGTCATTATTACAAAGCTTATTTTATAATGAAACATTAAATATCTCATGTAATTTATGGAATAATGTATGAAACTGAAAAACAACAACAGATGTTTTGTGCTGCAAGAATTGGCAACCATGTAACTGTCATTGTGGCCATTTTTGAGAAGGAATGTTATTTCTTCTCTTGTGAACCTGAACCTTGGTGATAATTGGACTCTCCACTCAATGGTCCAAAGATAATAACCTCAAGCACACTTCCAAGTCAACCAAAGCTTGGTTAAGGAATCAGTCCTGGAATGTTCTGGAGAGGCCTTCTCAGTCAGATTTAAATTCCACAGAAAATCTGGTGGGATTTAAAGAAGGCAGTTGCAGCATGGAAGCCATCAAACCTCAGTGAGCTGGAAGCTTTTGAACAAGAAGAATAGGCAAAGATTCCACAATAGAGGTATCAGAAGCTCGTCATCACTTACAAATATTGCTTATTAGAAGTTATTGTGGCAAAAGAATGCTCCACCAAGTACTGAGGTTGGGGTTTCAATAATAGTCCACATGAACAGTTGTGAACTAGATGTTTTACATTTTAACTAAAAAATATGTCAATTATGTCGCTGTGAGAACCGCATGAAATGTGGGGTTTTGGGACCCAAGTGCTACCCAAGGTGTGTGTGGGTATGTGCACCTTATCACACACATCTATTTATTTATTTATTTATTTATTAATTTTTCGGCTTTGGCTGGCCAATTCCACCAGTAGCACTTTGGTCCCAAAACCCCACATCCGAGAGAAATGCAAAGCTGAAGCATTTTCACAAGTGATCTCGGACTTAGAAATATGCAGACAGTTTGTACAGCATTGCATAGCCACTAAGCATGTTTTCCATGAGGTCCCTGCTTTGGCAAAAAGCATTTTTGATGGCTTTAATTTAGCAATATTGTGGTAATGTGATAAAATAATGTGAAATTGTCATGAGGTGAAAATGTAATATTGCCACATGCCACATCTGTTCACTTATTTCTTACTAACCATGGTTTCATGGTGTTGCATCAGACATGACATGTTTCAGGAGAAACTTACTCCAGTAGTTTAGGCTACTGGGTTTGATTAATTATGAAAGCATTCCACCACTCAACTGAGGACATTCTTCAGTTCTCATACTTGAGATACATTTTTCAGATGAGTGTAAAAATGGCTTGTCTTGGCTTGACTAACCTTGACATTTTATCCAACCTTGATATCAGAAGACTTTCATAGTCATCTCACTTACCATGAAAAACTCTTTGGTTGACCCAGCGTCCAATGTCCCATACGCGATCTCAGTTTGCTTGGCCAGATCCTCAGCACTCTCAATTGGTGAAACCATTCTCTCCACAGTGAGAAACGCAGCGAGATTTGCCGTGTATGATGAGATGATGATCAGCGTGAAAAACCACCACACACCACCAACAATACGGCCTGACAGAGACCTGGGAAACATTTTACATTAGATTCAGTCAGGAGGTTAAAATTCATCCAGCACTCAGTTGCTGCTACCACAATAGCCCTTTATAAATATTCATATACAGTATAACACTGTCTACATTTTTTTTTTCTAATCGCAGTACTTTACATTTACCTAGGATAAACATACATTTCGGATGTTACAATACTGACATGAAGAATTATTTAATTTTTTTTAATTACTATAATATACTACAATATCATTTTTGCATACAAGTTGTTAGTATCTGGTAATATTGCCTTTAACTGCTTAACTTTAACAATTTAACTGCTAAAAATACTTTAGTTTTTTCTCTCAGCCTTGGAGCTTATTTCTTTTATCACAATCTTTTATTACATTTCGAGGGTGACTGTGGATACTTTGGTACCTGATGGCCTAAACTCCTTCTTTAATAAGTGTCCTGAGTTTAAATTGTACTTCTAAGACTAAAGTTTGATTAGCATTAGGAGTCCATTTGTACCATCTTAGTAAACAATTTATTGTCAAATGTGGTCTATTTTTAAATACTTGCATAGAGCTTTTTGTATAGGTGCTTTTGGTACCTACAGTTCCTTGGAAATTGTTCCTAAGAATTAACCAGACATATTTTTGTCTGAGTTGCTTAGTTTTCACAGAGAATCAATGGCAAAAATGCACTGACTATAAAGCAGGACCATAAGTGCAGCCACATATGCACTTCCAATAAACCCGAATGATGGCAATGTCAGGAGTTTTTATGAATTTAGTTTAAATGTATTTGGCCTAGGTGTATGTAAATGTGCCCAGAATGCTGATAATTCAGCTAGAGAGGGGATTGGCTGACTAAAAACGGCTCACAAACAGTGGCAGGTCTTAATACTCATATGAACCAGGCCGTTCCTCCTTAGAACCAGCTGAAGTGGTGGCTGTCCATGGAATTGGTGACATTACAGTGGAGCAAAAAAGCATTTGGTCAGCTACTGATTGTGCAAGTTCTCCTACTTAGAAAGATGAGAGAGGGCTGTAATTTTCTTCATAGGTACACTTCAACTATGAGAGACAAAATGAAAAGAAAAAAAAATCCAGGAAATCACATTGTAGGATTTTTAAAGAATTTAATTGTAAATTATGGTGGAAAATAAGTATTTGGTCAATAAATTTGGTTCAACTCAATACTTTGTAACATAACCTTTGTTGGCAATGACAGAGGTCAAACGTTTCCTGTAAGTCTTCAGCAGGTTTGCACCCACTGTAGCTGGTATTTTGGCCCATTCCTCCATGCAGACCTCCTCTAGAGCAGTGATGTTTTGGGGCAACACAGACTTTCAACTCCCTCCACACATTTTCTCTGGGGTTGAGGTCTTGAGACTGGCTAGGCCACTCCAGGACCTTGAAATGCTTTTTTTACGGAGCCACTCCTTCGTTGCCCGAGCAGTGTGTTTGGGATCATTGTCATGCTTCACAGTAGGGTATGGTGTTCTTGGGATGCGACTCAGCATCCTTTTTCCTCCAGTTGAGTTTTTACCAAAAAGTTCTATTTTGGTTTCTTCTGACCACATGATATTCTCTCAATCTTCTTCTGGATCATCCATATGCTCTCTGGCAAACTTCAGATGGGAATGGACATGTACTGGCTTAAGCAGGGGGGCATGCCTGGCACTGCAGGATCTGAGTCTCTCTTGGTGTAGTGTGTTACTG